>APFE030505352.1:0-11647 GCA_000404065.3 Pinus taeda
GTCCAACAAAATCTAGAGCCAATTTTTCAAAGTGTTCTACAAGTACCCGTGGTTGTAGAGGCATCTCATCTGATGGAATGGGTTTCTACATTATTTGAAAACTATCACATCTTTTACCATATTCTTTGGCATCCTTGAAAATGGATGGCCAATATATCCCAAAAGAATGATTTTGTAAGCAATTATTTTACTAGCAAAATTTCCTCCACATGGCTTATCACGACAAGCCTTCAGGATTTCAGGTACTTCATATTCTCGAACGCATCTTTGGATAATCAAATCAGGACTAGTTTTGTACAATTCTCCATCTATCCAGGAATAAGGTGCGTTGTTTTTTACCATATTTTGATTTTCTCCAACTGATAGTTGTGGAGGTAACTTTCCTATAGCCAGATAATTAGCAAAATTTGCAAACCAAGGTGTTTTATTAGATACTGCAAAAATATATTCATCACGAAAGTTATATTTTACAGTAACATCCTCATTATTATTATACATTCTAGAAAGAAAATCAACACTGTATTTTCTTTTCCTGGTCTATCAAGAATAGTAATGTTGAATTCTTGTAATAATAGCAACCATCTTGTAATTCTACCATTAGTGATTGGTTTGTTCATTAGATATCTAATGGCAGAATGATCCGTATGAATGAAAGTTTCATAGCCATTAATGTATTGACGAAATTTATTAATGGCATGAACGACTAAAATCTCAATTTCTATTACAATTTAATTTAACTCCGCGGGAGTCAAATTTTTACTTGTATAGTAGATGGCATAAGGAGTTAAATCATTTTGTCCCAATACAACTCCTAGAGTTGTATATAAAGCATCAATAGAAATATGGAAAGGAAGAGCCCAATTAGGTCGTCTTAAAATTGGTGGTTCAATAATCTTTTGTTTCAATGTCTCAAATGATTTATGACAGTCAAAATTCCAAGCAAATTCACAATCTTTTGTAAGGAGTTTGAAAAGTGGAGAGGTTATTTTTGTGAATTTTTTTATGAATCTCCTATTAGATCCAGTAAATCCAAGAAAACTTCTAACATCTCTTTGAAAAATGATCCAAGGGATCAATTTAGTGCTCAAAATTCAAACTGTGTGACAGAGCTCAAAACTTATATGATTGATAGATCTCGTCAATCTGAATCCGACGCAACTCATTTTACCCAAAACTGATATCATATGGTCCTGATATCGTGTTCTAATTGAAATCTCAAACAGAGAAAAATTTACAGAATTGACAGGGTGACTGTACATTTTGGGCCAGTGGTAGGCTACCACTTGGCCACTCCTGATTGGTCCAAAAAATTTAATTTTCATGGCTCAAATTTTTCCTAATGTGGTTACAGTTCGATTTTTTTAATTCATTACGGGTTGTTGATTGTGTAAAGTAGACCAATGAAGGAGGGTCGCATGGGCCAATGGATGGCTGTCATGTGGCCTCTAGACAATGCATCAAAATTTTATTAAGGGGTCGAAGCATCCCACATGAGTCGAACTCGAGACCTCTACCAAGCAACACAAGGCTTCAACCATTCCGCCACCATCATACCACTTAACAAAGAAAGCCTTCGACTTTGATTTAAAGTTCAATGAAATTGTTTTGGAGGTTGGGCACCCCCGTAACCAAGCGGAGGGACCAAGGGCCAACAATTATCCCTAGCCCCATGGTCATAGTCCCGGCACCATATCTAATACCATCGCAGAAGTGTGGCAAAGTTGGAACGGGGGTGGAGGATTAGTGCAAACCTGGGTCATATGCCGCCCTAAATGAACATCGATGGATTTACATGGGTGCCAGCCCAAGGGACTAGCCTTGACCACATGTGGAAAATACAACTTAGAGCGCGGAGCAGTTGGGGGCTAGCCATAGGGCACATGGCCCGTGATATGACCACACCACTCGCAAACAAGAGCGAATTTTTTTTGGCACAAAATGTAGTCCTATCTACATCCAAATGAACACGGGCTAGTCATTTATTGGGGGCTCGACCGGTGGGGATGGGCGGTTAGCTTCAGCCCATGGGCATGTGGCTGCCATGTGACCCTAAATTTTTGGAACTAGGTGTTAGAGGATAGTTTAATTGTCCTAAAATTTCGCCCGTCGGGTGGGATTATAGGCCAGATTTGTGTGTCAGTTTTGGGTTTAGGGTGCTCAAGCCAGATTTGGGTCGAATTATAGGATGACTAGCTATGGAATTTGGGAAAAACTTGTAACATGCATAACTTTCTCAATTTTTGGCCAAATGAGGTGTAGAAAGAACCTAGATGGGGGTTTTTGACAGTTTTGGATCCATGGAGACAATTTTTTTTTCATTTTGAGCACTACAAATTCATGTAACCACATATTTTTGAGCATAATGAAAGAGGTCCTAGATTGGAAGTTGGACCAGAAGATGTAGCCCAAGAGAGGGGTGAAGTCCTTTATCATGTTTTCCTGTTATGTGTTTCTGAAATGGTTTATTGTCTTTGTTTGGATGTTAATTGTGTTTAAAAATCACTTGTTTATGTGTTTAGTAACCTAATCCATTACCCAAAGTACATATAAAATTTTACTTGCAATTTGTATATCACCTTCAGTTTTCAATTACAAATCATTTTAGTAACAGAGCATCAGTTTATTGTGAAGGATTGATTTTTTTTCAAGTGTTTTTATGATGTTTACAAGGTTGAAGCTAAAAAGAGAAGGAGAAATTGTGGAGCCAAGATCTCAATTTTTTTCAAGGAGAACAAAGACACCTAAAGCTTCAATAGTCATGGCACATGAAGAAGGTCCTGAAGGGATGTTTGAAGATGAAAGAACTTTCAAAAATAATCTTTTGAGATGTTTGAAATGGTTAAGGTTCTTTATGAAGAGATAATTCAAGGTTGTGTGTAGAGAGCTCAAAACCTCCAAAAGTAGATCGAGGAAAATTAGGCAAACCTCTAAAAGGGAATGGAAGGAATGATGACAAACCACCACCTTCACCTCCACCCTCATCCTCATGTTCTACTTCTTCTACCCTTTCACAAACACCCCTAAATTATATTTAAGCTTAATATAAAGTTTGAATTTCCTTGTATGATGGAGAGGTATATGTTGAGAAATTAGATAATTGAGTTCGTTGGATTGAAATGTATTACAAGATACAAAGAATCAAGGATGATGAGACCAAAATTCAACTTTCTTCTCTTAAATTGGAAGGTGCAACACTTATTTGGTGGGAAGCCAAAACTCAAGAGGACATGAAGAAACATGGTAAAGTTTAATCCTTTTGGAATTATTTTGTTGTTGTAATAAGAAGGTAATTTTATCCATTATTATACATGAAAAAAATCTATCATGGATTGGCAAAACTTTAGGCAACCTAAAGGTGAAAATGTGCAAAGATATACTCCAGAATTTAGGAAAAGAGCTTTGATTTTGGGTATAGATTTGTCCTCTCAAGATACTTTTCTCAAATACATTGGAGGATTACATAGCTACTTCAGACATAACATTCTCATGTTTAACCCTACAAAACTAGATGAATTTTTTGCACAAACAACTCATTTAGAGGCAAGAGGAAAAATGTTTCTGAAGAAACTAGTGAGAAGTCATTCAAGTTTGGAGAAAAAGGAAAAGGGAAGTTTAAAGGTAAAGATAAGAAGAATTCTTTAGTCAAGAAAGAAGGAGAAAAGATCACAAGTAAACATTGTTCTAAAGAAAGCCATGAGGAAGATCATTGTTGGAAACTTCATCCTGAGATGAGACCCAAAATGTTTAATAACAAGGAGAAAGAAAAGATTGCTGCAACTACACAACAAAATCTAGGATTTGGTTCTGGAGATGAAACAAAGAGGATAGCCATGGGATTGAAAGGTAAGGATTCAATTGCAAGTACTAATTCTTCTAGAAAACCCATTGAAACTCAAAATGAAAAAGAAATAATAGAGTTGTTCCATATTAGAATCATCACAAAACATAACAAGGCAGATACCTTGTTTGATAGTGGTTCACAGGAAAACCTCATTTCAAAAGACATTGTCAATAAATTAAATTTGGAAACCATTCCTCATCCTAGACCTTATCCTTTGTGTTGGGTATGTGACAATGCCAAGTTGCAAGTGACAAGAAAATGCATACTTATATTTGCAATTACTGCAAATATTATTGATGAGGTAGAACTTGATGTGGTACCACTTGATATTTGTGGAATGGTTTTGAGAAGCCCATACTTAGAGGACAAGAAAGCCATATTTCATCGCCATGAGAATAAGTATCACTTGTTTAAAGATGAGATTGAGTACATTGTTAGAGCACATGGCAAGAAGTTGAATTTATCTCTTGTGAATGTCGGGAAAATGAAGAGGTTTGTAAATGTTAGTCAGAATTTTACATTGGTGATGATTAAACATAAATATGCTAATGAATCTAAAGTCTTTCAAGGATATGAATCAAGTTAGAAATCTGATTTTATTGAGGTCACTAATCCATGTGTTAAGATGTTTCAGGAGTCTAACATGTTGCCTCATAAAAGAGGAAAACAATGTGAAGTTCATTTGCAACAAGATGCATCATTGTTGAACATTGGTATGAACAAGATGCCAGTGTTAAAGAATGCAAGGGTCAAAAAGCAGATACAAAAACTATTTCACAAAGAGGACATTGGTTCTAAAATATCTTCTTGTGGGCTCATAATATTGTGACTTTGAGGAAGAATGGTGCATGGTGATGACGATCATATTTGATAAAGAATCAAACCAAGTGCAAGGCTAGACATGCTAAGCATCATTATGACTACAATGTTCAAGGTGAAATGAACTTGAAATTGAACAAGTCTTCTTTGTTTGAAGGTCAAGGAGAGAATGTTAAAATTTCTTTAACAAAGGTATTCTCTTCTAAACATCTTGATGAATTGCAGCAAGGTCTTATCTTTGACAGAAAGACAAAGACTTCAAAAGTGAAGTACCTTCATGAGAAGCTCAAAGTGACAAAAATAAACAAAGAAAAATGGGTTGAGGTTGGAAGGGTGATGGAATTGTACCCTCATCTATTTATTGACTGAAAATGAGCTTTCGAAGGTCTAAAAGCTTCCAACGGAGAGGAGTGATCCAGGGGATCAATTTAGTGCTCAAAATTAAAAGTGTGTGATAGAGATCGAAACCTATACGATTGGATAGATATCGACGATTTAAATCCAACACAACTTATTTCACTCAAAACTTATATCATATGTTGTCGATATCGTGTTCTAATCGAAATCTCAAATAGACAAAAAATTACAGAATTGAGAGGGTGACTATACATTTTAGGCCAGTGACAAGCTGCCATTTGGCCACTCCTGATTGGTCCAAATTTTGTAATTTTCATGGCTCATGATTTTTCTAATGTGGTTATGGTTTAAATTTTTTATTCATTATGGGTTGGTGACTGTGTAAAGTGGACCAATGAAGGATGACCACATGGGCTAATGGTTGGCTGCCAGATAGCCTATAGAAAACACATCAAAATTTTGTTAAGGGGTTGAAGCACCCCACAGGAGTTAAACTTGAGACCTCTACCAAGAAACACAAGGCCTAAACCATTGTGCCACCAACCTACCACTTAACAAACAAAGGCTTCGAGTTTTGTTTAAATTTCAATGCAAATCATTTTGGAGGTTGGGGTTAGGGCTAAGCCCCAACCCTAGTCCCTACACACTAGCAACCAAGGGGTGGGACCAAGGGCCATGACTTAGCCCCAACCCCATGGTCACATTCTTGGCACCATACCCAAGACCATCGCATAACTATGGAAAAGTTGGAATGGGGGCGAATCATTAGCACAAATTTGGGTTATATGTGGCCCCAAGTGACCATTGACGGAGTTACATGGGGACCAACCCTAGACCACATGCAAAAAATACAACCGAGAGCACGGAGTAGTTGGGGACCAGACCCTAGATGCCTGCAACGAGGGCCAGCCCCAGGGCACATGGCCTGTGATATGACCACACCGCTCGCAAATAGGAGCACAAGATTTTTGGCACCAAATGCAATCCTACATGTATCCAAATGACCATGCGCCATTCATTGGAGGCGCAGAAGGCAGGGGCGGGCAGTTAGTCCCGACCCCTACGCATGTAGCCCCCATGTGACCCTAATTTTTTGGAATTGGGCATTAGAGGAAAATTTAACTATCCTACAATTTCACTCATTAGGCGAGATTGTAGGCTAGATTTGCACTTTGGTTTTGGGCTTGGGGCGCTCAAGCCAGATTTGGGTCGAATTATAGGATGACTAGTTATGGAATTTGGGAAAAACTTGTAACAGGCATAACTTTCTCAAATGTTTGCCAAATGAGGTGCAGAAAGAACCCAGATGGGGGTTTTTGACAGTTATGGATCCATTAGAGACAATTGTTTTACATTATTAACACTACAAATTCATGTAAACACATATTTTTGAGCATAATGAAAGAGGCCTTGCATAAGAAGCTGGAAGAGAAGATGTATCCTAACAGAGGGGTGAACTCCTTTATCATATTTTGTTGTTATTTATTTCTGAAATGGTTTATTGTCTCTATTTGGTTGTTAATTGTGTTTAAAAATTACTTGTTTCTGTGTTTAGTAACTTGATCCATTACCCAACACACATATAAAATTTTACTTGCAATTTGTATATCACCTTCAGGCTTCAATTACATATCAACAAACAAGAATTGAAAATTTGGAAATTATTTCTACCTTAGATGTATCCACTTTAATTCCATCACTCGAAATATGGTGGCCTAAAAAAATCCTTTCATTGAACATCATAAAACATTTCTCACGGCTTAATGAAAGGTTTGCCTCTTTACATCTAACAAGAACTTTTTCTAAATTTTCCATGGCTTCTTCAAAAGTAACACCATACATAGTAAAATCATCCATGTACACTTCCACACAACCATGAATTGGATCAGAAAAATAAACCTAAGACTGCTTTCTGAAATGTGGCAGGTACATTACATAATCCAAAGGGAAGAACCCTATAAGTATATGTTCCCCATAGAAATGTAAAAGGAGTTTTATCTTGATCTTTTGGTGCTAGTTGGATTTGATTATATCCACTAAAACCATCTAAAAATGAAAAATACTTCTTTCCTGCCAAGGTATCTAATACTTGATCTGTAAAAGGTAGTGGAAAACGATATTTTAAAGTAGTTTGTTTAATTCCATGTAATCAATGCACACTCTCCATTTTCCTTTTTTCTAAGGTACAATCACTATAGGTGACACCCATTGACTATCTGATATTGGATAGATAAAATTCACATTAAGTAAGTTTTGGAATTCCTCTTAAACAATTTCTCTTAGATTAAGATTCATCCTTCTTTGAGGTTGTCTAACTGGTTTGGAATTTTCTTTAATATAAATATGATGCATACAATTTTTAGGATCAATCCCTTTCATGTTAGTGTACTCCCATACATAAGTAGAAGAGTGTTTTGGTAGCATTTGTATCGGCTTTCTTTTTTGAAATTCTTCCAAATTATTGTTAACGTTCAATGGTTTTTTTCGCTTTTTTGTTTGTTTGTTTGTTTTTGTTTGTTTGTTTGTTTTTTTTTTTTTAGAAAAGTTTCTATTTGAGAATTGCCAAACTTTTCCATGGAATGTAAAGTAATTTGGTGAGATGATAAATATTCAATATTGCATTGTTCCTGAAAACTTTGATCTTGCTCATAGTATGAAGAAGAATCATTATTGTTCATTAAATTTATCAATTGATGTTCTTCATCTAATTGTGAAAATGTACAAACTGGTTTCCAATCATTACAGTCTTCATTATCATCATTTATCCAAATCTCACTTTCTACTTCAGTTATTGTCTTTGCAATAGGATACGAGGTAAACTTCTTAGTGGAATTTCCATATGAGATATACATATCACTAGATCTACAACTTATGAATGCATCACCTGTAGCTAGCCAAGGTCTACCAAGGATCAATGGATGGCCTCCTAAGTGATTCTTCGGGGTTAAAATCATGAAATCTACAGGATATTCCTAAGAATATAGAGAAGCATATCTTCTAATACTCCATCTGGTTTGATAACAGATCTATCTGCTAATTGTAATAATGTAGGAGTATATTGAAGATTAGGAAGCTTAAGTTGCTCCATTGTTTGTTTACTCATGATGTTAATGGCTACTCATAGATCTATTAAAGTGTTTGGTGTAGAAATTTCACCTGTAGAACAAACCGATATATGCAATGTCCTAAAGCATAATACTTGTTCTACTTTTACAAAACATTAAGCGGAAGCATAATCGAATTCATGAGCAACAAAGTAGAAACATGCATAGCTGATCAAGAGAAATAATCACACATAACACAAGATATATCTATGGGAAAGCACCAACATAAAACCCCAACCATGTATTATCAATCAAGTGGAAATCCTCTTCATAATACAAAAAGAATTAGCTCTCAAGCTATTCAATTCTCAATGAACTATGAAGATATGAAGATATGTCTCATGAACCACCCAAGCCCTGTTTATATAGGCTTTCCCTATGGTCCTTACATAGTTTTCTTAGGAAATAATAGCAAAAGCATATGTTATTAATTCCAACATACCAAAAACAACCAATGGTCCATCTACGTATTCCTTGAGAACGCTAGTTCCTCAACCATGCAAAAACTACTTACTAGAAATAGTTAAACATCTGATAGTACACTGTCCCACATCTGATCTCAACTGGGTCTCTGACAGAACTGACATGCAACAGTTATCAATGAGTGAATCCTCAGTTATCTAAAATAATAGTTGTCACATGCATGCAAGCATTAACAAACTATATTTTTTATTTGAACAACCTGTTAAAATAATCTAACTGGACTTGACTAGGTTAAACTAAGTCAACTAATTCTCTCAGTATAGAACTGAACCTTATCTCCTTTAATGAAGGGAGAAAATAATTGCATGATCTCACAAAGACTTCAAGTTTAATTTTCCATAATTAATTAACTCATGGAGATTAATTAATTAATATTTTAAACTGTTGTTAAGACCAAATTCGTTTTTACTTCCTATTGTTAGACTAGTGACTGCTAAAAATAGGAAGGGACCTAGAAATTCTATTTTTAGAACTTTCTATTTTTAGCAGTTTCACCTTTCACCCAAGGTGGCCAATGACCTCACTGGCCAAACTGCTATTTTTAGACATGCTATTTTTAGCATGTCAATTTTAATACCTTCTAAATTTAACATTTCTTGTTGCACATTTTTCAACACTCCCTCTCAACAAGAGAGGCTTTCTCTCGAACCCAATCCTGTTGTTAGCCTCCTACTCATAGCAGGTATTTATCTTTCATGATTAACATGTTTACATGCCAAATATGTCATGCTCTGCAGGCTGCAATGTTCCATATTTGTTGCAGAGGCCAAAGAAGTGTCCATAAGAGTGTGCTAGTCTAAGTGCCTCTGTTGCATTCCAATTTTGATAAGTTATTCCATTTTTGAAGAATTTCCAATTAAAGGGAGATCCAAACAGCTTAATCTTGGTCTCCCTAGGTTTCAATTTCCTGTTGTAGAATATAGAGAATCATTATCTGTCCAAACAACTTAAACTTGGCAAATTCTTAGATAAGTAGAGAAGCAAGGGTGCTCAACAGCTTAATCTGAGCCCCTAGATGGAATAAGTATAGATGTAGGTAGGAGGACGGTAAATAAAAGAAAAATTTTGAAAAGTTGGGTTTGCTAGTTCAAGTGCACCCAAACCAAAAGAAGAAAAAATGCCAGGTAAAGTAGGCTGGGTAAGTAGTTTCGTGGTTGTAGAAATCAAGCTATGTGATCCATTTCATATTTTCAAGTGTTATATTCATTCACATCACAGTTTTGTGGCACTTTCTCATGTTGATTAGATCGGGCAAGGCATCTCTAACTCCCCCTTCTTCTTATTTCCCAAATCACTCACTAACATCCCCTTGAGGACCTTGGGATCTGCCCAACCAGTCCAGTTTTCACTCCATCCTGGTTAAAAACCAAGTTGACATCTGAGTTGGCTTAGTGAAAAGAAGCCACATTTCTTGTGTAAAATTTATCTTTACACTATCCATTTATTTCCTTATGTTTAAGTTTCCATTCTAAGCTTAGCATGCATCCCCTCCTTTGCATTCCAAAACCTCATACGAACATCTAATCCTATTATCTAGCTCCCTAAATCATTTCCCCTCCCCCTATTCTACAAAAAACTATATAAAAACCCCAAAAATATTAAATTATTCCCACCCCATTGGCAAACTATAGCCAAATAAATAAAAGTCCGGGAAATACTAGGTCTATTTGGGGCCTTAGTATTAGCCCTTCCACGTTCATTTCCCTTGGGATTTGTTTAACCTTTGGTTAAATGAATAACCGTGCTAAACCCCTCCCTCGCACACCAAACCATACCACACCCTCCGTGCACAGTGCATTTGGATTTTATTAATGTCCGATTAATAAATAACCATAGTCCTGTGCCAAAACACATTAACCTCTAAACCTAAGGTTTTAACCCGCCCGCAGCCGTGAAAAATTTATGTTTATCGGGCACGCTATTCTGCTAAACCCCGAGCATTTTGCCTTCCCGTCCACCGTCGAATCACTCCCCACAGATCCGACGGCCTTCGTCGATATTGGGCGCCCCTTCATAGCGGCAAGATAGTACCCGATGGTCGACGGTTTCACCGTCATACACCGGGACAGCTGTCGGCCGCCTATTGCATCGGGCCGCCCCTGACACATACCGCTCTCATACCAAAAGCGGTTCGACGCAAACCGCTTACCACCCTACCTTGTTGCTTACGTCACCACATGATGATGCGGCCACCTCACCTGCCACTGTGTTGTACCCTGCTGCGTCACCCTGCCACGTCACCCTGCTGACGTCATCATCTGTACTGGGTCCCACTGCTGACGTCACCTAACGTACCACTGACGTCACCCGTCGTACCGTTGACGTCATCCGCCGAAAGGAAAGTGCGCAAGTGCGAAATCGATGCTTCGGAGGCCCGGAATCAAATTCTGAGGCAGTTTTTGATGCGCGATTAGCGCTTAGCACTAATCACGCATCGCTACGGGAAATAGGCCAAAATGGAGAATCTTAATTTTCAGCAGTTACTTTTGCCTCGAAAGGGCAGAAAAGGGGCGATTTAACAATTTTTAGCATATCAGCGAAAAGAAGAAGCCCAGATTCAATTAAAGAGTATCAGTGAAGCGACAAAGAGTATCAGATTGACCATAAGAAAGCAGTGAAACCATTTAAGGCTCTCAGACCACAGTTAATGCATAGTAAAGCCACTCAAGAGATGTGGAACAGAGACCAATGCGCAGTTATGATGAATGGCCAGCGCATAATAGCAAAAGACAGATAGCCTCATTTTTGAAACAGCTGCCCCCAGCGCAACATTAGATAGATATTTTTCATTACTTATAAGACAAGTTAGGTTAACTGCATAGATTTCCTAAAGATCTTCTAGCAGATATTTTTTGTAGATATTTTGCCTATAAATACAGCCCTAAACAATGTAATAAGGGTTGGTGGGTTGTTTGGTTGATCTCTCATTTTGAGAGCTGCACTGTAAATATTAAGAACTTCTGTAATCAAAGATTGTTGGAATGCTTGCATCTGAACTGGCTGGTTGTGCTTTTAATGGCTGAAGAAATTGGTATGGAATTCT
>APFE030505352.1:12279-24050 GCA_000404065.3 Pinus taeda
CACACCCTTCAGTTCACAGTCATGACTCCATGCCCAATGGTTTGAACTTCTTATACTTTGCATGCCAACTCTGCTTGAATAGATCAACCATCCCATCAATCAAAATCAAAACCCATGTGCATCATATCTAGCCTAAAATCATCCCTTAAACAAAGTTAAATCCTAAAGAGAGAGCCCTCTCTGACTTTTGGTAGGCTAGGACCTGTAGTCCAAAGATTGGTTTGTGGTTACCTCGGCTGTATTCCCTTAGGAGTCAAAGGGAACAACCTGAGTGATAACACCTGTAACTCTGGAATGTTCTACATGCAACACATCTACCCGGTCCACTTGCTCCAAAAACACTTGGAAGAAAAACACTCCCAACTGACCACTCTATTGGGCTAGGAACATACTCTGATGCTAAAGCTCTACCTGTTGCTGATAAGTGCTCCCTCTCTGACATATGTGCTATTGCAACATCTCCATGCATCTCGCACCATTGCACACCTCTTTGTGCCAGCTAGCACTGTGCAAAACACTTGTGCCTCTTGCATTGTTGCAGCCTACTAGCTATGTGTTGTCCTGGGATTCCCTGCACTGTCGCTCTCTCTGTCATTCCATCTCCATCTGTCTCTACCCAATTAGTCAGTTCCTGCTACTCCACATTGGGGCTCCTATAGCAAGGTCTCATCTAAGAGGTTGGGTACCTCAAGGATCCTACCCCTCCACCTTGGGATGATCAATCCACATCACCCCACCTCCTACCTGGAGGTATGGCTGCATGTGATCCCTCTACCCACCTAGCTCGAAGTTTCCCCCTACTGGAGGTCTCTGCATGAGTAGATTTCTCTACTTGATCTCCTCTCAACTTCCCCTGTTGTGGCTGCTCCACAACCTCCTAAAGCTGTTGCACCAATTATGGCTCCTCCACAATTGTCTGAGACTTCTTCTGGCGCTGCTGCATGTTGAGAGGTAATATACTCTCCCTCTCAACCACCAAGTCTCTAACCTTTGCCTTGCTCCTCAAGGCTTTGCATGCATCTTGTACCTCAAATGCATAGAGGTGCTTGGTTAGCACACCAATCTATTTCCACTTTCCTACCATCACAAAATTTTCTAGAAAAAGAGTTGATTTTAAATCAACGATATCTCCCTCATCCGAAATCCGATTCAACCATTTTTTTTTGGGTATTTTTCCACAAGGAATCCAAATCTGCTATTTATTTTTGAAAATTTTGTACAAAAATTTTCATATCTGCTCTGCAAACTCTCGGCCCAAAACTCAAAACTTTGAAATCTCCTCTTTTTGTATATTATTCTTCCTTGATCACCTGTGCTCCGATACCATGTAGAATTTTGTATAATTTTTATACAAATCAGCTAGCTCTGATACCTTGTAGAAATTTCACATGTAAAACAAATTGATATATGCAATTTCCTAAAGCATAATACTTGTTCTACTTCTACAAAACATTAAGCGGAAGCATGATCGAATTCATGAGCAACATCAAGTAAAAACATGCACAACTGATCAAGAGAAATAATCACACATAACACAGGATATATCCAGGCAAAAGCACCAGCATAAAACCCCAACCATGTATTATCAATCAAGTGGAAATCCTCTTCACAATACAAAAAGAATTAGCTCTCAAGCTATTCAGTTCTCAATGAACTATGAAGATATGAAGATATGTTTCATGAGCCACCCAAGCCCTGTTTATATAGGCTTTTGCTATGGTCCTTACGTAGTTTGCGTAGGAAATAATAGCAAAAGCATATGTTATTAATTCCAACATACCAAAAACAACCAATGGTCCAACTACGTATTCCTTGAGAACAATAGTTCCTCAACCATGCAAAAACTACTTACTAGAAATAGTTAAGCATCTAATAGTACACTGTCCCACATCTGATATCAACTGGGTCTCTGACAGAAATGACATGCAACAATTATCCATGGTTGAATCCTCAATTATCTAAAATAATAGTTGTCACATGCATGCAAGCATTAACATACTATATTTTATTATTTTAACAACTTGTTAAAATAATCTAACTGGTCTTGACTAGGTTAAAATAAGTCAACTAATTTTCTCACTATAGAACTAAACCTTATCTCCTTTAATCAAGGGAGAAAATAATTGCATGATCTCACAAAGACTTCAAGTTTAATTTTCCATAATTAATTAACTCATGGAGATTAATTAATTAATATTTTAAACTGCTGTTAAGACCAAATTCGTTTTTACTTCCTATAGTTAGACCAGTGACTTCTAAAAATAGGAAGGGACCCAGAAATGCTATTTTTAGAACTTTATGTTTTAGCAGTTTCACCTTTCACCCAAGGTGGCCAATGACCTCACTGATTAAACTATTATTTTTAGACATGTTATTGTTAGCAGGTATATTTTTAGCACATTCTAAATTTAACATTTCTTGTTGCACATTTTTCAACATTTCGAATATCAACACCATTGATATGCATTTTCACAATGGGACTACAAGGATCTAGATATTTTTGAACAACAGGTTTTCCCATCATGATGTCAACAATTGTTCCTACCAATTGAATTTTTTTAATATCTTTTCTTTTTCTTCCTGGTTTTCTAATGCATAACTCCTTGATAGTTTTTGCAATATTGGTAATTCGTTTATAGCCTGTAATAAAGGAATTTTAATGCAAATATTCTTAAGTTCATCTAGCATATAATAATTTGATAAAATAGTTTTCCTTTCTATTCTTTTATCAATTTTGAGCCTTTCAGGAAAAGGTGGATCTTGAAAAGAAACAAAAGGTTGTTGTATTAGAGGAACTGTAGGATCTTTCTTTATTTGATCATCCTTTGATAATATAGGAACATCTTCCTTTAGGGTAATGTTTTCTTGATAAATATTCACATATTTCTCATGAACTTCATCCCCTTTAAATTTTTATGGCAGTTGTTGGTGACTTTTTTGGCAAAACCATACCAGATCTAAGTTGAGCATCATTTAGACCTAATGGGGTAATTATACAAGCTTGAAAATTTTGTCCTTCAACATTATAAATAGCTTGTTTATTTTTATTGTTTGAATTTGGAAGTGGTTGGGTAGGTAGTTGACTGGGTTTTTGAGGAAATGATAATGAAATTTGTTGATTTCGATTTTGAAATTGAGAAAGTTGAGTTGGTTGAGGATAATATTGTGGTGGAAAAGAAGGATATGGTTGTTGGAATTGAGACCATAAGAAATTTTCCAACCTTGAGCCCAAGATGGGTTTTGAGATTGTGGGGGCAAGGGCTACCATGACATGGGTGCAATTCAACTGTTTTGTGGTTGTGCATATGATTGAGTATTGAAACCTTGTGCCATATTTGATTGTTGATTTTGCCATGGTCTTTGAGCAATAAAACAAAGAGAATCATCTTGGCTTGTCCTAGCTTCATCTTGAAAAACAACTTTAAGACTAGGTATTGAAGGGCATTCCTTCATGTTATGATTTTCAGAACATATAATGCAAATTTCTCTACTATCAAGGGGATATTTTGTTAAGACATGTTTCTTCCTACACTTTGGACATAAAATAGATAATACAACATTCTCGACTTTTTGCTTGTTTTGTATCTTAAGGTTATCTAGTTGTTCACTAAGACTTCCTAGGATATCCTCTTTGAAATTATCAAGCAAATTGTCTATTTCAGCTCTACTTACTATTCCGGTTGCATATTTATTAATTATGGACATCACAGGATATCTCATATCTTTGCCAGTTCTAGCCTTACCCCTTGAGATATGTTTACATAATTCACATATTTTTCGAAGTGAAAGTTGTGAAACATCTCCCTTGCCCATTAAATTAAGAAGATAAATCCATTCATCTTTGATGGATTTTAACAAAAGAGCTTTTAGTGTTTCATCATCCAAATTATACGTCTTGGCTCTTTTGATGTTGTAAGCAAATATTTCAACTAGATCTTCAAGGCTTTCATCCTCTTTTTGCATCATCTTAAAGACTTCATCCTTGAGGTTATGGGGCATACAATAATCCTTGTATTTTTCTAGGCACACATTTTTTGTTTCATCCCATGTTCTAATTGTATGTGTTCCTAATCCCATAAACCATTTAAGTGCTCCATCTTTAAGAGTTGCTGGAAACAATTTCAACTTTTGAGGATCAAGTAAGTAGTCATAGGTTCCTCATGTCTTAAACCATGGAAATTAGGGAGGATGGGGGGTGAGATGTTATTCATTGTGGTTGTGGTGTCTTCATCAAAGATGGGAAATCCATGAGGATATGGTTATCCCCTACCACCTCTACCACCTCGAGCTCCTCCTCCTCCTCTATCTCCTCCTTTGCCTCTTCCACCTCCAATCCTAATTTCACCGCCATCTACATTATGCACTTCTCCTTCTCCTTCCCCTGCCATTGTAGATTCTTTAGAGCTAACATAAGGTTCTATAACATGATTATATATCTCTTCTTCTTGTTCCTCTACTAATGGTATTCTAAAATAGGTTTCTTCTTCTTCTTCTTCACTAGGAACCTCTAGTTCTTGTCCTATAAGTTGTTCTCCTGTTGGAGAGAGGAATATTATTCCTTTTGCTGGGGATGTAGATTATTTAACTACAGTTTCGGTAGAAGAAGTTGGTGAATCTCTAGGTTGGATTTCAGATCTATGCACCTTAGGAAGTCTATATCTACCTGCCAATGATGGGATGCGAGTATGGTTGGAAGGCATGGCACTACGAGTTCTAGGTGGAGTGAGTGGTGATGTTGGAATTGAACTTCTACCTCTACTTATAAATCTACCATAGAATCCCTTTCTCTATGCATACATAATTATTATTATTATTTTTATATGATTTTTCAATTTATTTAAATAAAAAAAATCCTAAAAATGATATGCAAGAATGGAATCCTATATACACTTCCCTGACAATAGTGCCAAAAGGTTTAGTAAATTAATTGTTCTTAATTTCCTTCATTAATTGTCAACCAGAATTTGTGTACTTGTGAAATGTATGTACACTATATATGCTAGGATTCTTCTTGTGAACTAATTGATTCTAGAAATGAAACTAGTAACTAGTTCTAAGCATGGACACAAATTGGAGAGTAATTACACACATGTTCTTTCAATCTAAAGTTATATTAAATCCTAATTAACCTAATTGAAAACGATTTCTTTGCGAAAATTAAAAATCTATCTTAAGTTGCAGAATTCAAAACTTTCCTTAAATTTTCTGAAAGGAAAATGCTTAAAAGCCAAAGTTCAAGAAAGAAACAATCTAACTCTATTTTGCAGAATGCAAAGCATTCTACACTATCTTGCAGAAGGAAACTCTTATGCTAAATCAGCAAAGAAATTCTAGTTTAATTGCATGAAAGAGAAAAAGCCATTAAAAGAATCTACTTATAGAAAATGAAATGAAAGTATTTACAACTTAAGAATAATTACTTGTGTGAGTATCCTCTAAAGAGTTTCATCAATCAATTAAGAAATCAATTTAAGCTATGAAATGATTAAGTGTTGGAAAGAAGATGCATTCAACAATTGAAATATTTTTAATGCTTTTTTGTTTATGAGTACTTTAAAACCAAATGAAAATAATCAGAAATGTAACTATAATGGAAAAAAATTCTTGAAAGAAATGATAATGCTAGAAACAAAACAAAACTCTAAATAAGGCCTCACAACTCACAGGGGGGCCTCCCGTGAGTGCAGGTTGATTAGTGGTCACAGGATCTTCACGCACACATTGGAAATAACAATTATTTATATTATGAAACAGAGTGTCATCAATATATTCCACAAAAGAGTTATAACCCTAACAATAAAAACTTTATGTTTCTCATCTCGCTTACAACATTTATACAAATTATAATCTGACTTGAAAGAGTTTTAAGTCGATATGCTATGAATCAGTTTGACACCTACGAGACCTATTTAACTTAGAGTTCAATATCTTTATGACTTGCTATTGAAAAAGCAAGTCATAGGAGTTTTATTTTGATCTATAATCTTGACAGTTGATCCAATCTTCAGTCTTACTCGCATGATGTTTGTTATTTCTCCGCTACCTGTGTTTGATCACTACACGTAGTTTCCATGTTTTCCCTTGCATTTGACTTCAAAATTTCTTAACCCGCATAACTTGCCAAGTGATTCCAGAAGGTGGTTATCCATCTAGGAGCCATTTGTCGCCTTTTGGTAGTATTTTTCCCTTTACTGGACTGTTGCAACCTGTCTAACAATGAACATTGTTGCAATAAATAATATTAGCTGCAGAATGTTTGTAATTTTGTGATTGTAAGAATATTTTCATTATAATTCATTAAGAAGCAGAGATTCTAATTATGGATAATGAATACCTTTTTGAGAGTTGACCTTGACCTTAAACATGTTAAGTTTGCTACAAAATGGTGATAGGAAGGTGGAATAAGAGGGAAAAAAGCATAGTAAAAAAGAAACAATTCCAAACTTCAACACCAACACTTATCCAATTCAAGCCTCAACGAACCTCCTATTTCCTTGCATAATCATGGATGAATTAGCCCCTAAAAAATGGAGAAATTCCCTATTTCCTTGCGCAATAGGTTGA
The DNA here is from genome assembly GCA_000404065.3 of Pinus taeda. Classification (NCBI taxonomy): domain Eukaryota; kingdom Viridiplantae; phylum Streptophyta; class Pinopsida; order Pinales; family Pinaceae; genus Pinus; species Pinus taeda. Next base: position 18,844 of record APFE030505352.1, read on the forward strand.
GGATTTGATCACATGCTCAGTGCAAAATCATTGTACACTCAACAATATACAATTATAAATACAAATGTGTCTTTTCCATCCACTCAACTAGGAAATTTTAATTCCATGCATGACTGAGTCTATTTTTAGTTGATTTACTAGTTAACTAAGAGACCAATGACTTAACAATAGTCATAACTACTCAACTAACCTTCAACTGGCTCAATTAGATTGCTAAATCGTAGCAATCAATACATGCACAACTCTAGTCTTAGCCTACAAACTCTAATTTACTCACCTGACTAGGAGACAAGACGATGCCACTCTAGCTAACTGAAATCCAATTCATCTCGTTGATGTAGAAAATTGAATTACTCAATTTGACTAAGGAACAACTCAAAATTGAGCCTTTTCTTGCTACATTTCTAACAATAAGGTCCCATCCAATGTGTAGTGAGCTTTCCCTTGAAGTTTTTGAATTTAGAATTGAAGAGGAGGGCCCAATCACCTAGTTTGAGGTTCTTCTTTGTAATAAATGTTGTGCCATCTAGCTTCTTGTTCTTGGAAAAAAAAACAATATATTGGATGTAATCCTATCGGATTTCATCCAACTCACTAAGTTGAGCCACTCTTTGTTTCTAAGCATCTGACAAGTTTATACCCAATTATATGAATATCTTGAAGGTTTTTACTTGAAATTTGATGGGAATGAGACCCTTCTTTCCATATACCAACTCATAAGATGTAAATCATGTGGTATTTCTCCACGAGCTCATGTAGGCCCAAAGTGCCTCTAGAAGTTTGTTTGGTCAATATTTTTGATGCAACTGTACTGTCTTCATCAAAATGGCTTCCAACACCTTATTTATGGACTTGACTTGTCTGTTGGCCTGCATGTGGTATGGATAAGAATTATGATGCTTTATATGGTACTATTGGGTAATGGAATGTATCAACTTTGATGTGAATTACGCTTTGTGATATATCATGATTTCTCTTGGGACACCAAAATGGATGAAAATATATTCGAAAAATAAAATCTAATACTGATTTTTCGCTAGCTTGATAAAGAGATTTTGCTTCTACCCATTTATTGACATAATCGGTACAAAACCAAAATATACATTTTTCTTTTATGAAATGGGAGATTGAATATACAAAATCCAAGGCCCATATTTCAAAGGGATCAATAATAGCTTGGATTTGTAGGGGCATCTCGTTGGTTCACATTGTATTTCCCATTTGTTGACAATTGTCACATCTTTGAAGGATGTTGGCCAGTAGTACCCTTGATAAAGTACCTTTCTCTTATTGACAAAATGACCTTCACATGGATCGTCATGGAAAGCTTGCAAGCTATCAAATATCTCCTCCTCCCATACACATCTCTTGATAAACAGGTCCAACCCAGTATGGAGGATCTCTCCCTTGGCCCATGTGTAGGTAGCACTAAGATTGACAATTTGTTGTTTTTCTCATGGGGAGAGGTGTTAAGGTAGCTTCCTTGTGGCCAAATAATTGGATATATATGTGAACCATGAAGTATTAATAAAGACAAAAAATAAATGTTCATCAGGAAAAATATCATATACAAGGTTGTGTTAGAGTCGGTCTGGTTATCCCTCCGTCAAAGATCAAGACTCTTTTTTGCATTTCATGTTTAGGTGTCTCATCAGTTCGATCAGTTGCATTTCGTTGGGAGCATGCCATAAATCTGACAGAGAAGGTTGTGTCACTCATTCCCCTCGTGCTTGGCACTGGTGGCTCAGGTCTATTCATACAAATCAAGTCTTGAAAAGTCATTTGCAGTCATGTTTCAGTTTCTAGGTCATAACAGTTTTTTTTTTTGGTCATTAGGTCTAGGGTTAAGTCAATTGGGTCTTTGACAAAGTTTAATAAAGCCAGCAGGCCAGAGGGAGGTCCTTGATAGGTTGTTATCTCAAAGATTTTTATCATTATACGGATAGATTATGACTTATCTTCCAAACTCTGTTTTGAAGATAAGTCGACATTTCATTTTTGTAATAAATTTTCAAAAATTTCGGTTCTTGAATTGTCCAAATGTAGCCTTGGTCTCCTTTGCCAGATCATATCACAACTATTCTTGCAAAAAAATTGTTAGAGAAAATCATTATTTCAACCAAATTTAAGAAGGAAACAAAAAGGTCAAAATTCTATTAATCCTGAAAAAGTGTCAATTGCAAAACATAACAAAGTGGGTTATGGAAGAGGAAAAAATCAAATTGGTGTCTATATAAAGGTTTTTCAATGAAGTTTCAAGTCATTGTGCATGCCAAAGGAGAAGAAAATCATTGCAAGTCGTGTTTGAGCGTTTTGGAGCGGATTGGTCCCTATTTCACATGCGTGGCGCATATAACAGTCTACGCGGTGCATATAACTTACGCGGCGCACACAGAACTTCAGGCCAGTGCAAATTATAACCAGCGTGGTGCATATAACTTGTGTGGCGCACTGGGTAATGAGCGTGGCGCCTACAGTTTGGAGCTCGAAAACGATTTGAAAACTCATCAAATCGCCTCCTCCTCACATCAAACTGTCAGGTAGGCTCGCCTACATTGCCTTTGCTTTGTTTTTAATGGTGAAAGTGATGGGTTCATGTATGATTGCCATGGAGACCAGATTTTGAAAGCCTCCCTTTGTCAATATAAAAAGTGTTGTAGGGTTTGAAAACAATTTTGTTACCAAGGTTGTGTTTTTTCCCCATTTCCCTTTATTCCTCATTCCCCATCATACTTCCTCATCAATTCCCTCATTAATCCTACACTACCATCCCTGAAATCCTAATCCCCCACCTCTATAAAAAACGCCTTAATCCTATTTAATATCCCAAACCCTAAAACCCTAATCCTATATTTACATTTCCCCTCCCTTCCCTAATTACATTTTATTTCCAAATTCCCTTATTGCCTGATATTTTCCCCTTCCTAACATTCCCTTGTACATATGTTTCCCCTTGGTCACAACATTGTTTAGATCAAAAGAACAGTCCATATTCAGTTGACACACCAGTTTCACATATCAGCATTCATTCAAGGCAGTTTGTATATTAGCAGTCCTGTCATCTAGTCACTCATCTGAATATGAGGCAGAGACCGAAAGTGATGTTGGAAATAATACTGAGAGGGGGGGTGAATCAGTATTATCTAGTTCTTTTAATAAATATTCCTTAATTACACTTTGAATTATTTTTGCATGTCAGTACCATAAAATAATGAGCATGAACAAAGAAAACAGACAGTCACACCAAAGAACACCAGATGTAAGGTGGAAACCCAATGTGGGTGAAAACCACCTGCTGCAATATGTCTCTATCTTCTTTCAATTAGAAACTTCTTTTACAATGATTTTGTACTGGTGCAGTCCTTTACCAGTACGCAGGCTGCAACCTGCAGAGAGCTACAACTCTCTCTCGTTTTCAAGTCTCTCCTGGAAGGGAGCTACAACCCCCTACTTCTTTTCTCTCAAGGACCACTTTTCATGAATTTTCAAACTGGATCCATAAACATCAAGAGATCATCAAGTACAAGTAAATCACCCAGTCAACTGCAGTAACCAGATCAACAGTAACAGTAAACTAAACCCAGAACACCTTATCAACAAGAAAAATTCAGCCAACAAAAGATCTTAAGACAGATACGCATTTTTTCTTTCTCTGGTCTGCGTGCGTACGCACTTCACCTTCTGCTCCCCTGCGTCTACCCGGAGAGACCCTTTTGCCTTACCGCGTACTCACGCACTGTTTCTTCGATCAAGTTGCGTATTGTTACTGCAGGCACGCACCCCTAGATACTATCGTGCCGCGTACTGCTACAATATCCACGCATCCACAGACGCTATCTTGCCGCGTGCCTACGCACCTACTGCTTCTGAAAGGCCGCGTACTTTCATTGTGCCTACGCGCCTGAACTTCTGTCGCGCTGCGTACCCACGCACTGCGCCTTCTTCTGCTCCGCGTACCCACGCACTTCTCCTTCTCCTGATTTGTGTACCCACGCACTTCACCTTCTTCTGATCAGCGTACCCACGCACTTGCACCGTTAATCACTTGCGTACCTCTGATTAGGGCCGAACTGGCAGTCTCCCAGTGTGCCACCGATAGTCAGATGCTCAGATCTGATCATGCGCTCAAGAGATCACCCTTCATAGATTCGCCTTTAACTTCACTTTTATATTTGAAACAATAACCCAATGTTTCCGATCTTAAGATATTCGATTTGCAAAAGATACTTAGCCAAGTGATCTCCTTTGCTTTATATAGGCAAGCTCTTCCTAAAATCATGGATCAATACCATAGATAACCAATACAAGGGGCCCAAATACATGGGGCTCAAAAATAATAATATAAAGCAATACCACGGGCCAAAACCATAGAATCAAGAACGACGAGCTAAATAACACGAGCCAAACATAAGAAACCCCAAGAGAGCATGCTTTGTTGCCTTGAAGTGTGTGCACTGGGGTCCGCACCTTCTGAATGGGTAACCTGCGGATATGACCGCACCTCTTGTATGGGTAACCTGCGGGTCTGCACTTTTTGAACCATTCACCTGCGAGCCTCTTAATTTCCATCATTTTGAAAGCCTGAACAGACCATTGCCACTTGAGTGAGTTGCCATCAAGTACAACACATGTATCATAGAGCCATACCAGAATCATAATGCCAACAATCTCCCCCTTTGGACTTGATGGCAACCGCAAGATCCTCAACGTCATTCTCCCCCTTTGACATCAAGGGCAAAGGGTTATGCTCCCCCTAAGAACATGCTCCCCCTGACTATAAACCAAATCTGCAAAGAGGAAATAGAATCCACCAAACACCATAAATGATAATGAAAGAGATAGAGACATATTACAGCCATGCATCCATGTTTTCCTTCTATGCTCCCATAATGCCAACAATGCATTATATGTGCTCCCCCTGCACCTGTGCCATTGATCTGTAATCAATCCATAAACCAAAAAATGTACGCGTATACCACTTATAGACCTCGCGTACAACCAACAGATGAGATTTAACAACAAGATGATGCATCAACAACCCCTAGCTTTTGCCTGAGGTATTCAAAGGTCTCCCTGGGCAGTGGTTTAGTGAGTATATCAACAACTTGTTCCTTAGAAGGAACATACTCCAACTTGACCTTTTGTTCAAGCACTTGTTCCCGGAGAAAATGATACTTGATTGGTATGTGCTTGGTCTTTGAATGCAT
>APFE030505355.1:0-10494 GCA_000404065.3 Pinus taeda
ACTGGAAGGGAGCTACAACCCCCTAGCTCTTGTACTAGTTGATATGTTTACTAGTACGTAGGTGCCAGCCTACAGAAGACTACAACCTTCTCTTTTCTTCTAGGGACCACGTTTCATAAATTTTCAGACTAGATCCATCAACAACATCATTCAATCATCAAATATATCTGCATCAACCAATCTCCTTTTGAACCAACCATAATCGATTCAATCAATCTGATCATTCAAAATGTTGTCACCAAAAAACAGTAACCAGAACCCAAGCAATAACCTCGAACACTGCAACACCAAACAGAAACAACTAAAACATATTTTATAAGGTATACACTACTTCCATGTGTCGAACCTGCGTGAATACGCGCTTTCCTCAAACCGAACCAGCGTACAGATATGCAAATAAAATTTATGATGTATACGCTATTTTTATATGCAGAACCAACATGTATACGCTCCTTTTCTGAAGTGAACCTGCGTACAGATTTGTAAAAGATGATTTAAACATAACAACAGTTCCAGACTTCAATCATACCTAGATCATCATGTTTAGAGACTACAACATGTACCAGTTATTCAGATACATGATCAAACCACATACAGATAATTCACTTCAAGCCTTAAGATCCTGATACATCATTTGATCTTATCCTTCATCAAGCACTAAGGTTCTTCTTCGATTCAGATCAAACATGACACCATTAGCCAATAACCTGCATATTAGATCTCACTCTATATCAGATATTCGATACATGCACACCTTGGCCTAATGATCTTCTCCTCCTTTTATAGTTTTAGGCCTTTCTCAATACCATGGACCAAAACCACTTAGGACCAATACCTTGAACCAAATACTTGGGGTCAATACCTCGGACCTGATACCTTGGACCAATACCATGGACCAATACCATGGATCAAAATACCATGGACCACATAATTCGGACCAAACATTTAGTTTTCCAAGGTATACATGCTTTTCCTTTTGTGAAAGTGCATGTGTATGTATACGCGACTTGTATACAGTGAACCCGCGTGTATACGCAGCTTGGTCAATGGTGAACCTGCGTATACCTCTCTTTCTTCATTCCGTGTAGCCTGATCTGTGGCTCTGTGCTGTTAACCTGTAGTATTGTGATCTGTCATCTGAGTGATTTGCTTTTTGAACTGATTCCTTGAAGCTGCCCTGCATTTCAACACACTTGTAAATACTCCTGTCATGCATTCTATCACATCTGATATCTCTTCTATAGATTCATCTAGTTACCATATACAAGAGAGTTGTTTTGCTACAAGTGGGTTGCCATCAAGTACAACACATACATCATAATGCCAACAATTTCCCCCTTTGGACTTGATGGCAACAACCACACCAAGTCACTCTCCCCCTTTGACATCAAGGGCAAAGGGTCATGCTCCCCCTAAGTGCATGCTGAATTCTCTGATATGCTGAAGTGCTAATTGAGCTCCCGCGAGCGAGTCCATGCTCACCCTGAGCATAAGCAAGGTCTGCAGAAAAAGATGTTCTAAAAGAAGAACATGACTCTATACATACATCACAAATGACCTTCCTATGACCAATGATTCATACATTCATCCATCTCCCAACCAAGTGGGGATATACCAAATTTGACTCATCCACCCAACCAAGTGGGGATATATCAATTGTTTATACAAGTAAACAACAAGAAACATTACATCATTCATCCCACGCATAGTGGGGTTAAAAATTAGGTCTTGTCATGACCGCTACATTAAAAGATATACATGACATATATAACAGAGACCAAATGTCTTAAACAAGATCATGATAGTCATCAGCAACTATCATCAGCAACATTTGTCAACAGCGTCCAGACCTGTAACCTGCAATACCATTCTCTTGACCAACCAACAATCAGTAGCAAGATGTATCATTTAGCCACACAAGCATCATTACCAAGGACTTCTAACCATAATGCCAACAATGCATTATTTGAAGCATATGCTCCCCCTGAACCTGTTCCATCTGTTCACTGTCAGATATGATCATGCATATATTAGCAAGAAGTATCAAGGCATCATCATCAATCAGATATACATCAGGTTAACTTGTGAGGATCAAAATCACTTATAAATAACATCAACACATTTCCACACATCATCAATAGATTGTGTCCATCATTAAACAGAGCAAATAATTGTCTGAACCATATCAGACCCTTTTTCTTGAGTTTGTCCCACTGCTTTTCTTCAAACCAACATATACGCAAATCTGTCCATAGAAACTCGTGTATGTACATAAGTACACTTCAAGAAACTCGCGTATAACCACCTTTCCCTGAAAAATAGGATTTAATAGCAAGATGATGCAGAAACTACTCCCAAATTTTGTCTAAGATATTCAAATGTCTCTCTGGGCAGTGGTTTAGTGAATATATTAGCAACCTGTTCTTTGGAGGGAACATACTCCAATTTGACCTTTTTTTCAAGCACGTGTTCACGTAGGAAATGATATTTGATGGGTATGTGCTTGGTCTTGGAGTGCATGACTGGATTTTTTGAAATACTAATGGCACTTGTATTATCACATAGAATGGAGATGGGTGGAGTACATGTGATCTAAATATCTTGCAATGTTTGCATCATCCAAAGTAATTGTGTGTAGCAAGATGCAGCAGCCACATTTTCTGCTTCAGCTGTAGATAATGCAATTGAACTTTGTTTCTTGCTGAACCAAGACACCAACCTGGAACCCATATAGAATGAACCACCACTAGTGCTTTTTCTGTCATGAACACTTCCTGCCCAATCTGTATTTATATATGCATGAAGTGTAAGATCTGTATCTCTAGGATACCATAAGCCAAAGTTTTGTGTTCCTTGAAGATATTTGAAAATTATTTTGACTTCCTGAAGATGTGATTCCTTTGAATTTTCTTGGAATCTTCCAACTATTCCCACTGCATGCATGATGTCCATTCAGGTACCTGTTAGATAAAGTAGACTGCCAATCATGGATCTGTAAGTTGGTTGATGGACCGTTGTTGATTCATCATTTGAGCTGAGACTACATCCTGTTACCATTGGAGTACATACTGGTTTAGAATCTTCCATGTCGTACTTTTTCAGGATCTGCTTGAGATATTTGGTTTGTGAGAGAAAAATACCGTCTTTATTTTGTCGCACTTGTAGACCAAGAAAGTAGGTAAGCTCACCAAGCAAGGACATTTCAAATTCTTGCTGCATTACTGAAGCAAAATTCTAACTCATGGATTCTTCATTGCTACCAAAAATTATATCATCAACATACACAACAATTATTAACAATTTATTAGTGTCCATCTTTATATATAGATTGCTATCTGTTGACCCCTTTGAAAAACCCTGTTGGTGGAGATATTTGTCAAGACGGTAATACCATGCCCTTGGAGCCTGTTTTAGACCATAGAGAGCTTTCCTAAGTTTGCATACAAGTTTTGCATCATTTCCAAGAATGAATCCTTCTGGTTGTTCAATATAGACTTCTTCTTCTAAGTCTCCATTAAGAAAGGTTGATTTTACATCCATTCGGTATACTTTGAATTTCTGAAAACTAGAAAGAGCAAGAAACATTCTGATGGCTTCAAGTCTAGCAACAGGTGCAAAATTTTCTTCAAAGTCTATACCTTCTTGTTGAGCATATCCTTTACAAACAAGTCTCGCCTTGTTTCTAATAACTTCTCCATTTTTGTTCAACTTGTTTTTGAATATCCATTTAGTTCCTATGATATTCTTATCATAAGGTCTAATTCCCAAGTATTATTCTTTTCAATTTGCTCAAGTTCTTCATTCATGGCCTTGACCCAACATTCATTTATGCATGCTTCATGATAGCTTGAAGCTTCGACAATGGTTCTTCTAGTTTGCACACCTGCCCCTTTTTCTCCTAAGATTTGCGCTTCTGGATGATTTTTCTGAACATACCTGGACGGAGTCTTTTCTACTATCATTATCTCTTCTTATGGTGCTTCATTGGTTTCTTCTTCAGAATCAGTGTGATTTGAAGTGGGAAAATGATCCTCATCTTCTTCATTGTCATAATCTTCGTTTTTTATCTGTTTGGGATTTTTGCATGCTTCATCAACCACAACATCAATACTTTCAATAATTTTCCCAAGTCTTTTGTTGTAACATTTATATCCTTTACTTCGAGAAGAGTAGCCAAGAAGAATACCTTCATCTGCTCTGGGTTCAAACTTACCAAGTTTTTCATCAGTCCTTTTGATGTAACATTTGCTTACAAAAACTTAGAAGTATTTTACAGTAGGAGTCTTACCATACCAAAGTTCATGTGGAGTTTGAGTGATGTTTACCTAAAGAATTGCTTGATTGAGAATAGTGATGGCGGCGAATGAAGCTTCACCCCACAAGGTTGCAGAAGTTGCAGATTCATCTAGCATAGCACGAGCCATTTGTTGAACAATTTTGTTCATCCTTTCTACCACTCCATTTTGTTGAGGAGTCCTTGCGGTGGAGAACTGCCTTTTTATTCCATTTTGTTCACAAAAGTCAAAGAATTCGTCTGAGGTAAATTCCCCTCCTCGATCAGATCTGAGACATTTGATTTTGCGATCTGATTCATTTTCAACCAAAGATTTGAAGGCTTTGAACTTTTCAAATGCTTCATCTTTATGCTTTAGAAGACCTATCCAACACATTCTCGAAAAATCATCAATGAAAAATATAAAGTATTCTTCCTCACGAGGTGAATTTTTCCTTGATGGACCACATAAATTAGTATGAACAAGTTCAAGAGGCTTACTAGCTGACCCTTCTTTTTCGATGAATTGAGATCTAGTTTGCTTACCGAATTGACATGATTTTCATATAGTATTTTCAGGAATGTTGATATTTGGAAGATCACGAACAACCTGGAATCTGCATGCTTTTATTATTTGAGAAAAGCTTCGATGTCCCAATCTTTTGTGCATAGCCAGTTTTCATTATTTTTTCTTAGATAGCACTGTTTTTGTACTCCCTTGAGTGTGTATACGTTGTTTGTAGTTCTTGTCCCTTTAATCACGGTTTCTCCTGTATCAAGCTCACGAACAACACATCCATTTGACCGAAACACTACTTCATTTCCTTGATCACACATTTGACTCACACTCAACAGATTATTCTTTAAGCCATCAACATACATAACATTCCCAGCTTTAAGTTTTTCTTTCAAGAAAACAAAGCCTTTACCTTTTATGATAGCAGGAGTGTCATTTCCAAATGAGACACTCTTTTCCTTTTCTAAGGCATTATATGAGTGTAGTTTTTCTCTGTCACCTGTCATGTGTTTTGAGCATCCACTGTCGATGTACCACTGGTTTTCTTATCCTCTTGCATACAAGGCTATACCACATCTTTATGTTTGTGGTTCTTTCTTTCTCCATATTTTGGGATTTAATGGAGTTTGATCTTTTTGAGCTATTTTTCGAAATTTACTCCCACAATCAGTTTCTTCATAACTAAAGTTGTTACAGATTGAGCATTCTATTTCATTTTCAAGAAGAGAAAAGCTATTATAGGAACTTTTCTTGATCCCTGTCACATTTTTTTGATTTCGTGCTTCTCTACTCATGATAGTTTTGTAAGCAACACATTGAGCAGCTTTGTGTCTAAAATTATGACATGAGGAACTTCAACTACAAAGCTTTGCTACATCACGATAGCTTTTAGTAGAGGTTGACGAATTCTGTGATTGAGATGTTTCTTCAATGTATCCAAGACCTGTATTTATCAGAGGAGAGCGCTACACTTTGATAATTTAATTTAAGGTTTCTGATCCTTTAGTAAATCTAAGATCAAGAGCTTTTGTTTTCTCAAGATCCTTTCTTAGACCCATAATTTCACATTCTAGCTTTTCGTTGTGTTTTTCTCCTTCAGTGAGTTGGAATGTCAAGGCATATATAATCATATTCTTTTCTTCTAAACAAATTTTGAGTTTAGATATTTCTTCATAAAGGTCATCTTCATCTAAAGCATCAAAAAAATCATCATCTTCATAAGCCATCAGAAGTCTATATTCATTACTATTTTCATCTTCATCACTATTTGATAGACCATCCCTATCTTCATGAGTATAGTAGCTCTTTTTACTTACACTTTGTTTTCTATTCCATTTTGCAGTTTCCTTCCCTTTATCATGTTTATCTTTATGAGGACATTTGGCATCATAATGACCGACTTTACCACAGGCAAAACATTTGAAAGGTAGTTTACCTCTGAATCTACCGGAACCCATTTGAAGATTCTTGACAAAGTTCGCTTCCTCTTCTTCTTTTGAAATATGTCCTGATTCATTGAGTTCTTCTTTTCCTTTTGCTGAAGCTTTAAATGTGGCTTCTCTCATATCTGATGGACCTCCTTTTCTCATCTCAAAGGCGGTTAGGATTTCGTGAAGCTGTGTCACAATAATAGTCTATAGATCCTACATTTCTTCTATGGCACATACTTTTGATTCAAATTTAGCAGATAAGAATCTTAAAAGTTTTTCAATTAAGGTAACTTCCTTTATCTCTTCACCCAAATTCTTCATGCAATTAAAAATCTCATCTATACGTAAGAAGTAACTAGCTACACTTTCATCATTATGCATCTTGAGAGTTTCATATTGAATCCTGAGAGTTTACAGTTTAGCACATTTTACCTGAGAGTCTCCTTCGTAGCTTAGAATGATTTTGTCGCATATTTATTTGGTTGATTTGAGCTGCATAACTTTGATAAACTCTGATTGTAATAGACTTCCCAATAATGTATTGATAGCCTTGGCATTGGTTTCATATTGCTTTTTACCTGCTGCATCTGTAGGAAGTGCTAATGGAAATTTATATCCTCCTTCCACAATTTCCCAGACATTTGTTCCAGGAGATTGAAGATAGGCTGTGGTTTTTACCTTCCAATAAACAAAGTTTCTCCCATCAAAGATTGGCGGTCTGATGGATCCCCCGCTTTCTTGATTACTCATGATGATGGGTCTTCCTCTAAGCAATCAAGGTTCTTCTGAAGGACCTGCTCTGATACCAATTGTTGGAAATAATACTAAGAGGGGGGGCTGAATCAATATTAGCAAATCAATAACTTTTTCATTTCCATAATCAGATTCATATACACTACTTCAGTTAAGGGAACTCGCGTGTACACGCCACTGTGTTTAGAGAAATAAGTGTATATCCAACAAACTTATGATTCAGTTAATTCATCATATATAGTGCATCAAAACCATATAAACAGTAACCAGGTGCAGTAAAAACAGAACAGATCATCACACACAAGAAACGCACATGAATACCAAGATATAAGGTGGAAACCCAATGTGGGTGAAAACCACCTGCTGCAATCGTCTTTGTCTTCTTTTTAATAATAAGAGAATTCTGTTTACAATTTTTGTACTGGTGCAGTATTATACCAGTACGTAGGCTTCTACCTGCAGAAGGCTACAACCTTCTCTTGTTCTCCAGCTTCTCTTGGAAGGGAGCTACAACCCCCTAGCTCTTGTACTAGTTGATATGTTTACTAGTACGTAGGTGCCAGCCTACAGAAAGCTACAACCTTCTCTTTTCTTCCAGGGATCACGTTTCATAAATTTTCAGACTGGATCCATCAACAACATCATTCAATCATCAAATATATCTGCATCAACCAATCTCCTTTTGAACCAACCATAACCGATTCAATCAATCACTCTGATCATTCAGAATGTTGTCACCAGAAAACAGTAACCAGAACCCAAGCAATAACCCAAAACACTGCAACAGCAAACAGAAACAACTAAAACATATTTAATAAGGTATTCGCTACTTCCATGTGTCGAACCTGCGTGCATACGTGCTTTCCTCAAAGCGAACCAGCGTACAAATCTGTAAATCAAATTTATGATGTATACGTTGTTTTTATATGCAGAACCAGCGTGTATACCCTCCTTTTCTGAAGTGAACCTACGTACAAATCTGTAAAAGATGATTTAAACATAACAACAGTTCCAAACATCAATCATACCTAGATCATCATGTTTACAGACTACAACATGCGCCAGTTATTCAGATACATGATCAAACCACATAAAGATAATTCACTTCAAGCCTTAAGATCCTGATACATCATTTGATCTTATACTTCATCAAGCACTAAGGTTCTTCTTCGGTTCAGATCAAGCACGACACCATTAGCCAATAACCTGCACATTAGATCTCACACTATATCATATATTTGATACATGCACACCTTGGCCTAATGATCTTCTCCTCCTTTTATAGTTTTAGGCATTTCTCAATACCATGGACCAAAACCACTTAGGACCAATACCTTGGACCAAATACCTGGGGTCAATACCTCGGACCCAATACCTTGGACCAATACCATGGACCACATACTTTGAACCAAACATTTAGCTTTCCAAGGTATACGTGCTTTTCCTTTTGTGAAAGTGCATGTGTACGTATACGCGACTTGTATACAGTGAACTCACGTGTATACGCGGCTTGGTCAATGGTGAACCTGCGTATACCTCTCTTTCTTCATTCTGTGTAGCCTGATCTGTAGCTCTGTGTTGTTAACATGTAGTATTGTGATCTGTCTTTTGAGTGAGTTGCTTTCTGAACTGATTCCTTGAAGCTGCCCTGCATTTCATCACACTTGTAAATACTCCTGTCATGCATTATGTCACATATGATATCTCTTCTGTAGATTCATCTAGTTACCATATACAAGAGAGTTTTTCTATTACAAGTGGGTTGCCATCAAGTACAACACATACATCATAATGCCAACACCAAGTGGGTACGACAGAAAACAGTGAGGGTGTACTTTCATCTTTGTTCTCACAGTAGGTTTCCCACTAGTCCTTGACGTGGGGGGTGGCTTTAAGAAGTGAAAAAGTAATATTTTCCCGGCTGGAAAAATAATGAACATAACTCCTTATATCTAGTCTGTTATCACTTAAGGTTACAAGTTCATCTATGTACAAAGATCCATATATAAATTTTTGGTTCAAATCAATAGGTTGTTTAGGTTTATTACTTTAAAATTAGTCTTTTCCAAAGATATTGAGGTATGTCCTTGTTAAAAATCGTTAGTTTCCATCTCCCATAGCATATCTAGTCTTGATTATATCATTCTGACATTGCACAGTTGCGTAGCATAAATATGATTGGCCTGTTTTAACTGTGGAATCATTTTCCACCATTCCTGAGCAGCCATTGCGTAGCGCGGCATGTCATTTCATGATTTCCAGCGCTACGAAATCGGGGATTCGGGTATTTTCTGCAGTACATTGCCTTGAAGTGTCAAATCTTGGGGTGTGAGTCATCAAAAAACCGTTTAAATGTGTCAGTCGACATCCCATCTAGATCATAATAGGATTCATCCCGCCATTAGAATAGGATCACACACATGTCTATGATGTTAATCAATCTTATGAGGTAAGGTGGTGCAATTATGTTTATTCATGACTGCATTCAACGTGCCTATCCCATGCTAAGTGTTTCAAAAAACAAAAGGAAGCCGCCCGAATTCTTATTCAAAAGAAAGTCTACTGCAAGCGAGCCCGCATTCTGAAAGCCAAAGCTGTTGAGAGATTTGTAATTGCTGATTGAGTTTCTGTGCAAAGATTTTTCTGAGCAAGATGGAAAAACGAGAGAATAGATCCGGGAGATGCTTAAGGACTGAACCAGAGGGACTTGACCTCACGCTAAGGGATGAAAGTGTTGCTCGAGCATTCAAACAAGCCGGTTGCTGGAGGTTTTGTGAGAAACTAAAAGGCGGGCATACAGAGGTAACCAAAGCTTTTGCTCTGAATTTTAGTGGCCTCAATTCTAAAGTTGCATTGTTAGAATTCCCTGTTTCTCCACAAGTTATCTCTGCTGTTACCGAGATCCCAAGGAGTGGTCAGGAGTGGTTCAAAAACTACAAGTTTGATACAACACCGTGCAAAGAATTTCTGAAAGAGCAATATGTCAACCAGGACCTTTCTAAGGCAATTCCCAGGCATTATATCAAAGAGCAGTATGCTCTACTACTTACAGCTATTCAGAAGTACCTCACCTGTGAGGGCAGGTATACAAAAATATACTCCTACCATTTCAAGCTTCTGTTACACTTCACAGGAAAGACCTCCATAGATATTCCTTTCTATCTGTTTAGGAATCTAGGCAAAATGTGTGACAAGGTTCAGTATAAAAAGGAAAATCATGAAACGTCTCTTTTTCATCATGGCCTAATCAAGTTACTGGTATTAGATAGCCTGAATAAGATTGGAAGGGATTGGGATTCATTTATCTTCATGTCGGGTTTCCAAAGTAAAACCGGTCTAACCCCTTTACCAGACAGAGAAAAGGAAAAAGAGACTCAAGAGTTTGCAATGGTTGAGGAACCTGTACTGGAAACAATAGTTGAAGAGCCCACAGTGGCTGAGCCTAAGCAGCAGGCTAAAGACCGTAAGAAAACAAAGAATAAAACAAAACAATCAGGGAAACCCATAGTTATCAAAGAAAC
>APFE030505358.1:0-12933 GCA_000404065.3 Pinus taeda
GGGGGGCCAGCGGTCCCCTGGCAGGGGCTCGAGGGCAGCCCCCCGAAGCTAAAAACAAATGTAAAATTGCCTTGTAAAAGTATAGTAACTTCTAGTCAATCTGGGTACTTCATAGGCGGATGATTTGACGGTAAAACTTCTGTTTAGTTTAGGGTTTTGTGCCCTAGAAGGCAACCCTCTCTCTTTGTATGAGGGCATTGTATTGAGGTGGCGATATAGATGTGTATTCTGTGTGTGAGCGAGAAACAGAGAGGTGAGACTGTGAGAGAAAACAGAGGATATTACAGCGGCTTTGCTGTAGGTTGTGTCTCTTCATTTTGCTGGATAATAGAAAGGAAGGACTGGCTGTTCGAGGTGGACGTAGCCCAAACTGGGTGAACCACGTATATCTGTGTCTCTCTTGTTTTGTGCGTTTTCTGTGTTTATATTTCTGCAATATTTTATGTGTTCCATTGCTCCGTAATATATAATTTTCTAACATTGCATAAGGCCGAAGCCATGACAGAAAACAGAGTAACAGAACTAGCTAGCATAAAGCCGAAGCCAAGACAGAAGAAAAAAGATAGATTTAAAGAAGAAACTAAGGAAACCCACTAGTGCGAGGAAAGCCGCCAATTCGACTGACTGTGTCTAAGCCCCCGTCCAGAACATGCTTGTCGACTCTGGCCTGCATATCTTGCATGGATTGGAATTCCTGAGCTTCCTTCATCTTTTGCTCCTGCATTAGCGGGTCCAGGCTCAGAGTTTGCCAAAGAAGCCTGATGAGCAGAGTCAATTTCTTGTTAACAGTTTCCATAGCCTCATGCACTATGGTAATTCTTCGATCCAGCGATTCATGGATTTCATGAAATTTTGCTAACTGGTCCTCCGAAGTGGAGTTCCCCTTCCCAGAATGTTGCTTCCCTTCTTCCTTTGAATCCAGGGCTTTCGCAAGGAGAGTTTTGATTCTCCAGCTCTCCGCTTTAGTCTGAACACACTGAGTGGCTCTTTTAGAAGGAGTACTCGGGTCATGTAACCAGTCAACCTCCTCTGCAATGATCCCCTCCTGTCCTTGCACTTCTTCCTCTTTCACAGAAGCTTCCAATTCCGCTATCTTGCATTTGCTCCTTGTTGTTGCTCTGGTCTCATACATATTTTGTGCGGTTCGTAGTTCGTGGTGGGCCGCCGAACATCTACAACTCCCCACTCCCATCCTATTCCCTCTAATCTTATCGCTGTGATCACTTCTACAGACAGAAAGGTGGTGGTTTCTCGCAGTGCTTTGAACTGAGGTAAAAGAACCAGAGCCACGACTCTCCGTTAAATAGCTATTTTCCATGGAGTTTCCCATAATGCGCTCTCCCCTTTGATGCAGAGTGGAGGTACTTTCGTTATTATTTCGAAATATGTTCGCACAAATCACATATCTTCTCCCTGACCTAGCATAAATGTTGCTGAGTGCCTTCCCATCAAGGTTGAGCCGGCTGTCCCTTCCTCACAAACGGACTCTACGGAATCTCTCGTGGCATGAACCATATTGATAGTTTCCATAGTTGGCTTTCTCTTGCCATAATGACAACCGCCGCATCTGTCTAGTCATCCAGCTTCTGTGATGACATCCCAAGCTGTTACCGAAAATTCCAGGTATACAGTGTTGGACATAGAAACTGTTGCCGGTCAAGCCCGGTCGGTTTCGTTTAGATCTTGCTGTGCCAGCTGTCCACATTTCGCCTTCAGGTTCGGGCAGTCCACTTCCTCCCAACAACTGTCCCACCCCCTGTCCTGATTGTCCATGCCACAATTCGCTAGGTAGTCCACCAGCTCGTTTGCCTTACGCCTTACTGCATGAAAAACTAAACCTTTCATTCCAGCCATTAACTCTGCAATATTTTCCGTAACCTTGGCGAGTCGCTAGTGTTTTGTGGCTTTGTTCACCTTAGTGCCTCCCTGAATTCTTTTAGTTGTTGATATGACCAGTGAAGAATCCCCTTCCACAATTACATTGCAGATGTGTAGGGAATTTAAAATTCTCAGACCATGCTCAAGCGCTGCAAATTCCATCTCATTATTTGTGCTTTCCCCAAGCGCTCTGTAATATATGTGTAGAATTTCTCCATGCTTGTTACGTAATACACCAATTCCTACCATGCCGGGATTGCCTCTCGAGGCCCCATCAAAATTCAGCTTCAATCCTCCTTTCGGCGGATGCTGCCATTTGTCAATCTGTGAGGATGGTTGTGTTCTATGTCTCGAAACTGTGATGCTGGTGGTGGCTTCCAGATGAAAGCATTTCAAAATGCATAAGTCTTGAGCTGACGTTTCTCATTACATTCCTCTCTGCATTTCGTTTGAATTAACTGTTGAATGTTAGTTATTATATTGTCTTTAGAGAACTCTATGTTCCTGTGTTCATCTTGAAATATTCTACGGTTACGTTCCTTCCGAATAGACCATAGTAAGAACCCTGGAACAAATTTCCATATGCTGTTGACTCTTCGTATGTTGGAGAAGTCTTTTTTCTAGTTCAATATGGTTCTATGAATGGATTCTCTGTCTCGGTCAGAACTACTGAGAATTCCTTCCATCCAGCTCCATAATTGATTTGCCCAATCACAAGCATTGAATAGGTGGTTTATAGATTCCTCATCGACGAGGCACATAGGGAATCTTGAGGGTCCCCTGAAACCTTTCTTGCACAAGTTGTCCCAAGTTAAAGTCTTGTTTCTCATTAGAAGCCAAAGGAAGGTCCTGATTTTCGGCCAGAATAGGCTATCCCAAACTTTGCTGCACCAGGGCACAACTTCTACCTGTTCTTCCTTTTCTATTATATCCCTAGCTTCTTTTAATGAGAAATTACCATTACCTTTCAAACCCCATCTTAGCTTATCATCCTCTTCAGTTTTCAGAATCTTTCTTTTGAGGATTCTCTCATTGAGTTTCTGAAAGCTTTCGTTGTTCTCCTCTGTATTCGCAGGATTTAAATTAATCTAGTCCCTCCAAATCGGATCCCTACTGCTTTGAGTCTAATACTGATTAACTCTGTGTCTTCCCTCATTTTGACTTATTCGCTTGAGGGTAGATAGCTTTGGGGTATCCAGTTTAGGGAACTGCTACCATGCATCTTCCTAGAACATGGCCAGCCTTCCATTGTGAATCTCCCAAAAGCTGTGCTCTTGTACTAAGTTCCTGTTATTCCTAGAATGGTTCCATATTGATGATCCTTCCGGGACTTCCTGTAGTCTTATGAGGTCCTGAGTATCACAGTCTGGAGTGTATTTTTCCTTCCAATGCCTCGCCCAAGGTAAATTGGGTTGTTTAATCCATTTCCACCATATCTTAGCTCCACAGGTTCTGTTGACCACCCAAGGATCTGCTAAGTTCAGCCCCCCCATAGATTTTGGCTGGCATAGCTTATTCCATGCCACCAAAGCCCACTTCTTCTTATCCCCATTCCCATTCCATAAAAAGGATCTCTGTATGTTTCTCATTTGTTGCAGAATGCCCTTGAGGGATGGAAGCATAGAAAGTAGATATTGCGGAATTGCCTGCAGAACAGCCTTGGTTAAGATAAGTCTACCTGCCAGGTTGAGGGCTCTATGCATCCAATGCGAGCACTTTTTCTTCATTTTGGCTAGAACTTTCTCCCAGTGATTTTTCTGCCAAGGTTTCAGAGTCAGGGGAGCCCCTAGATATTTCGAAGGCAGGGAACCAATCCTGAATCCAAGAATCTGGGACAAGTGAGCTTGAACTGTCGGATGAGTGTTGAAAAAGAAAATTGTGGACTTAGAAAAATTAATCTCCATGCCAGAAGCTTGGCTAAAGAGATCAAGGATACCCCTGTAAGCCGCAGCCTCCTTCACTGTGGGGGTACCATGTAACATGGTATCATCCACGAACTGTTGATGAGTGGTGGCTGGTAGCGATCTTATTGGTTGCAGACCTTTTATAGATCCTTCTGCTTTCTTCTTGGCTATAATTCTGCTTAGTCCTTCCATTAGGATTACGAATAGGAAAGTGGATAGGGGATCCCCCTGTCTTATTCCCCGCGAAGGAGTGAAAGGAGCAGAGGGAGCACCATTGACAAGGATTGAATATCTTGGAGATTTGATGAGAGCAAGTATCCACTTGATCCAGGTCCTGCAGAAACCAAATGCATCCAGAACAGCTTCAAGGTATCTCCAGCTTACTTTGTCATAAGCTTTTGATAAATCCAATTGCATTAGCATTCCTACTTCTTTTCTCGAATGAAGCGAGTGAATCATCTCCTGCGCTAACAAGATGTTATCTATAATTTGTCTACCCTCAACGTAGCCTGATTGCTCTTTCGAGATGATACCAGGAAGAATCAACTTTAGTCTGTTGGCTATGAATTTTGAAATAATTTTATAGATAAGATTACATAGGGCAATAGGTCTAAATTTATCAGGTGTCTTTGCTTCTTCAACCTTAGGAATGAGTGCTAGAAAGGTGGAGTTGATGGATTCTAGAATGGCTCCTGAACGTCTGGAATCCTCAACTACCTCCCAGACCTCCTGCTTGACAGTGTTCCAACAGGCCTTGTAGAAGTTGATGGTAAATCCATCTGGACCTAGAGCTTTATCATTAGGCATGCTCCTGATTGCCTCCTCCACCTCCTCCATAGAGATTTCCCTGCAAAGGGCCCAATTCTGATCTGAGGTAATGGACTTAGGAATGGCTGCTGTAAGTTCCTTGATGGCCTCCTCTCTGTTTATAGGTGGTTCCTGTGCAATTGAGCTGAAGTGATCCGAAAGCAGAGAAGATATGTCATTGTGATTCTTTAATATCTCCCCTACATTGTTTTTCAACTCGAGAATCCTTTTAGCACTTCTATGGTCTAGAGCCGACCTGTGAAAAAATTTTGTATTTTGCTCCCCCTCTCTTAGCCACTGGACTCTAGATTTCTATTTCCAAAGTATCTCTTCTTGTATGCATCTTTTATGCCATTGCTGTGAAAGAAATTTTTCCTGCTCAATCGCTTCGACACTGTGGTTGCCTGCTGCTCCATTTCTGTGAATCTATTCCAGTTTGTTCTCTAAAATGGCTTTCTCCTGGAATATATTTCCAAAAATTGTTTTGTTGCAATCTTTTATCTTTTCTTTAGTTGCTTTCAGCCTCTTTTGTAGATTAAACATTTTGGAGCCTCTCACCTCCAAAGGTTCAGACCACCATTTCTCTACCATCTCGAGGAAGTTAGGGTGGTCTAACCAAAATTTTTCAAATCTGAATGGTTTATTCCTCGAGGTACCCTGAACTTCAACAATAAGCGAAATTGGCCAATGATCTGACCCACCACTAGGAAGGATATCTGATTCTGCTATTATACCATCCATTATAATGCTTTCTGAGATTGAAAATCTATCCAAGTGAGAAGCTATCAACCTTTCTCCCCCCCTTCTGTTGTTCCAAGTAAACATGCCACTCTTGGGGTATATGTCTACCATTTTGACAGTTTCAATGAAACCTGTGAAGGCTTCCGCATCCCTATTAAGTTACCTGAGACCCCCTTTTTTTTCCAGAAGGGTGGTTATCATATTGAAATCACCCCCCAGTATACACTTAGACCTTGGATGTCTTTCAATAAGTCTGGTTAATGAATTTAAAAAATTTATTTTATCTTCTAATTTCTAAGGACTATAAATATTGATACAAAGGAAAGATCCAGAGTTACCTATGGGTTGAAAATCCACCGCTATGAAGTGTTTGTTCACCTCAGCTGATAACATCTGGATTTCCTTTGTGTCCCAAATGGTTTCAAAGCCACCTTCTCGTCCCTGGCTCTCAATCTCTAAAACTTCTATATTTCTCCCAAGCTTCCTACAAATACTGTTGATACTAGAGCTGCTACATTTAGTTTCTTGTAAGAACATAATTTCTGGTCTGTATTTCTGGACTTTCCGCTTTAAGATTTTGTGTTTTGCCTGGCTGTTAAGCCCTCTTGCATTCCACGAGATGATCTTCATGTTTAACTAGTTTTCATTGGAAGGACTGGAAGGCGCTAAGCGCCTTCATCTTCCCTGAGTTTATCATTATCATGCCTAGCTCCTGTAGAACTTCACCACTAGTTCTACGGCCTCTTCTTTTCTTCTGCTTTGAACTAGATGATTTCCATAAAAGACTTTTCGAATGGAAGCTATTACCTTTTACTATACCTAGCTTCCTATTCTGCTTTTCTAATTCTGATTTTTTCCTTGCTATGAACAGGTTGTTTACCTTCCTGATTTCTTCTTCCGATGCATTCTCTATTCCTCGGGTCTTCCAGTTCTCAGCAATTACTGGTAGGTTCATCCCCTCCCTGGCTAGCGCCTCTTCCCATTCTTGATCCTCACTTCTGCCATCACTAGTGAGCATGTCAGTTTCTTCTTCTGTCTCCTTTGTTCTCTCCTGCATTTGAACTTCATTGTTGAGGTCCCCTTCATCCGTTCCTTCCCTGGTTGGTTCTTCCTTTTCATCATGCTCTGCATCTGATGTTAGGGTTTTATGCTTGTCCTCCGAATCTGTTTTAGGATCTAAGATCACAAAAGAGTTTTTGTGGTTGTTCCTATCTGTATTCCCTTTGTTATTCTTCCTTCTATTAGCTCTCTGTCTAGACTTAGGTTTTATGGAGGTTTCTTTGTCTTTGTTGGCTTGTGCTGTTTTGGTCTCTACTTCCTTCCTAATCATAGGGCAGTCTCTCATCAAATGCCCATGTTCATGACATTTGCGGCACCGGGAGGGAATCTGCTCATAGTCTGTAGCCTGAAAGTAGTCCTCGTCCCTGTATTCCAGCCAGAGCCCCTCATGCAGTGCCCCGAAAACGTCCATTTCAACATATATTCTGGCGTAAGAAGTATATCTCTTTTGTAAGGTTGCTTCAGATGCCTTGACAAATGTTCCCAACTGGTCACCAATTTGTTTCAAGGCATTCAGACCCCAATAGTCTATTGGGAGAGAGAACAAACGAATCCATACTGGGACTTGAGTGAAAGATTCTTTCTCCGGGGCGAAGTTTGGTTTCCATGGTCGCATGTACAGACCAGCTGAAGCCAAAAAGTATGGACCATCCTCAAAAATTATATCCTTGTCTTCTAGGTTGGAGAAAAAAACTATGAATAAACCCTTGGCTCTCAAATGAAGCTTAACATCCCCCCTCGGCTTCCATTGTTGTCTAATCCAATGGCGAAGAGTCCTTTCAGATGGCCATATGCCCATAAATTTGCAGATGATTAGCTGTTCTGCCATGTGCTCTCTGTATGCCTGAATCTCTGGGTCAGTTATTACTACCCTTAAGTTAGTGGTCTTTTCTGGTTTGCAGACCCCATTTGATGAAGCGTATTTATTGGGGCTTGTGCTTGGCTCCCCCTCCTTTTCCGGCTTTTCTTGCCTATTATGTGTTTGCTCCCTGTCTTCTTCATCTTGTCGTTCCTCGTTTTCTGATGATTTAATTATTGAGGTGATTTTGTCTTTAGTTCCTGTCAGGCTTTCACCCACTGTGCCTTTTCCTTCCGTTGTTCTGTCTAGCTTGTCAGTTTCCCCTTGTATTTTCTCCTTATTCCTCCTGCCGTTCTGCTTGTTATTGTCAAGCCCAGACATCCTGACCCCTTCCTTCTTATTTTGCCTCTGCTTCTGCATGATTATCTGTTTGAAAGTAGGGGTCCCACTGGACCCCTCTTCCCCCATTCGGTTGGTCAGCTCTTGACCTTTGCGATACAGTGTTGCGACATGAGAGATTACCACTTCCAACCCTGCAATGGTATCAACACATTGGAAACCCTGGGTGCATGAGGTTTATCGTTTATATTTACATAACTTATAAATTTGTTGGGCTGAGGCTGTAACTTTTTGTATTACTGTAGTTTGTTTGACATTCAGCCTTCAAGCCCATCATATAAGTTTCTATTATCAATATTTATATGTTAAAAAGGGTTTTTCATTAATTTTGGGAAATGGATACCCGAACTGGGTCAACGACGTCTCTAGTCAATTTTGTATCTGTATGTATATAAATAGTTAACTTCTGGATTTTATATTGTTATGGTATCATTTATGGGTTCTGCAATTTTTAAATACATAGAAGGGTTTCATTGTTGTAGTTATTGTTTTATACAAATTTATTTGCAAATTCTTTAAGCATTTTCATTTCATGTAATAGTTTAATGTGGGTTCCAATTTCCCCAGTTAGTATTCTGAGAAGCCAAAAGTAAGGGATTATCCATGGGTAGCAGGGCTCTTGACTCGGCTCTAGGAATAACCCAACTATATGGCTACTTCCCGGTCTTATGGTTCATGTATGACCCCTGTCTATTAAGATCCCCCTTTCTCACGATGACGACATATATTAATTGTACTGATTCATAAATACAAACATTCTTTGTTACACAACTCAGTTTTGTTCAAGGTATTTAGAGAGGCCACACAATCAATTTGTTTTCTATTATATAGTTGGAACTTACAATTTTTTTTTGTTGTAACTGGTGTGACATACCTACTGTCAACACAAACACACATACGTGTTTCCAGTGAACACAAAATTGTGCAATATTGCTTCAATGAATAGAAAGTTCATATATTTCTATGCTTTGGTGCTCAAAACTATTTTTCCCATACACATAAAACACAATACCCTTTTTCGTAGACGCATACATTATAGGTTGGAACCCCCCTTTCACACTATATTTACTTCTAGTGAAAAATGGATTTTTGAATAATTATCAAGAGTATCAATTATGTAAGTACTTATCTACAATTCTTGGATGTCACCTACAAGACCACCAAAAAATAGGAAGATTTACTTATGGTTCTCTCCCCGAGCCAATCTCATACTCAGAAACAGAAAAAAAGGATACATTTTCCTTTAGACCATCTAGTCCTAACTAGCTCTAGTCATAGGCGTTCAACGAGTTCCATTACCCAAATAGCTTGATAACTCAGAGTGAGTAATATGCATTAACCTTTACAATGTATTGTCAAGGCTTGTCAACATTATTTTTGTGCCTCAAGTTCCTCAAACCCCTTTTGTCATCCTTCCCATTGAGAAGGTTTTCTTTCCACCAAGAGAGATTGGGTTGCTAACTACCATCCCTCAACTATCTTTAATTGTTTTTAGTATGGAATATTTTCTTACATCCTTTTTTTGTAACTTGTAGCTTACCCACTTTTTTTAACAACAGAATTGCAAGAAATACAATATATAATATTTAAAGATATATAATATAATATAAATATAATAATATAAATAATATATATGATATAGATATATATAGAATATATATATATATATACAATGCATCCATAATTATTTAGTTCTTCATTCTAATTCTTACTATAATAAAACAAAGTAAATTTTGACATTTACCCTAGCAACTGAGGGGCATTACATATCCCCCCCGGGAAAAATATAGTCCTCAGTGTTTTCTTGCCTTCAGAACAAGCTTGGTGTTGGCATTATGGATAAAGTCTTGTCCTTGATGGCAATTCTTGTAGATGATGGAGCATTGTACATCAGGTCAGTAGCAGAGATTGATGATCAACTTTCAAATATTGGAGAAAGTAATGGGTACGCAGGTACTTAGTACAAAAGGCGCGTACACGCAGGTATTCCATACAAAAGGTGCGTACATACCCGCAGGTCACCTGTTCAGAAGGTGCGTACCCCCAGTGCACACTCTTCAAGGCAGTAAAGCGCACACACGTGGGGTTTCTTATGTTTAACCCTTGGTATTTAGCCGACGGTATTGTATTATTATGGTTTTGGCCCGTGGTATTGGTCCATGATTTGAGGAAGAGCTTGCCTATATAAAGCAAAGGAGATCATTTGGCTTGGGTATCTTTTGACAATTGAACATCTTAAGATCTGAAATATTGGGTTCTCGATTTAAAAGCTTGATCTATAAAAGAGAAATTGAAAGCGAATCTGTGTATGGTGATCTCTTGAGCGCAAGACCAGATCTGAGCATCTAACTGTATTTTGGCCCTAATCAGAGGTACGCAAAGGCGACGAAGGCACAGTGCGTGGGTACGCAGAGGCGACTAAGGCGTAGTGCGTGGGTACGCAGAGGCGACGAAGCCAAAGTGCGTGGGTACGCAGAGGCGACGAAGGCGCAGTGCATGGGTACGCAGAGGCGACGAAGGAGCAGTGCGTGGGTACGCAGAGAGACAGAGGTTGAGGTGCGTACGCACAGAAATAGTACGCGGCGTGATAGTGTCTTTGGGTGCGTGGCTTCAGTAAAGTACATGGCACGATAGTGCATCTAGGTGCGTACTGTATGCAGCTCGGTAGAAGAAGCAGTGCGTGGGCACGCAGTGTAGCAGAAGGAACTCTGTGGGTGATGTGCGTAACGACGTAGGCCAGAGAAAGGAAAGTTGCGTATGTATCTCATGACTATCTGCTGACTGAATTTTTCTATTGATAAGGTGTTCTGGGTTTGGTTCTGTTTTGTTGATCTGGTTACTGCTATTAACTGTGAAATCTACATGTACTTGATGATCGTTTGATGTATATGGATCCAGTTTGAAAATTTATGAAAAGTGGTCCTTGAAAAGAAGTAGGGGGTTGCAGCTCCCTTCCAGAAGAGACTGGAAAACGAGAGAGAGTTGTAGCTCTCTGCAGGTTGCAGCCTGCGTACTGGTAAGGACTGCACAGTAAAGACCATGTAAAGGAGTTTTCTAACTTGAAAGAAGATAGAGACATATTGCAGCAGGTGGTTTTCACCCACATTGGGTTTCCACCTTATATCTGGTGTTCTTTGATGTGACTATCTGTTTTTCTTGTTCATGCTCATTATTTTATGGTACTGATATGTAAAAATAACTCAAAGTGCAAATAAGGAAGTTTTGGTAAAAGAACTAGATAATACTGATTCACCCCCCCCCTCTCAGTATTATTTTCAACAATTGGTATCAGAGCAGGTCCTTCTGAAAGAATCTTGAAGGAAGATCTTTCATCATGAGCAACTACGAGAGGGAAGCATCTATCAGGCCACCGATTTTCGATGGGACAAACTTCAATTATTGGAAGGTAAGAGTTACTGCATATCTTCAATCTCTTGGTACGGATGTTTGGGATATCATAGAGACAGGCTACACTTTTCCTTTGGCTACTCCTACAGATGCGGCCGAAAAGAAGAAATATGAAACAAACGCTAAAGCAGTCAATACTTTGCTGGGATGCTTATCTCAAACAGAGTTTGTGAAGGTTATGCTATATAAATCAGCAAAAGAAATATGGGACAAGATTGTCTTGAGCTACGAAGGAGATGAACAGGTAAAGCATGCTAAACATCAAACTCTCAGGATTCAGTATGAGAATCTCAGGATGTATAATGATGAAAGTGTGGCTAACTACTTTCTTCGGGTAGATGAGATTGTTAATTGCATGAAAAATTTGTGTGAAGAAATAAAAGAGGCTATTGTGGTTGAAAAGGTTCTAAGGTCATTGTCCCCCAAGTTTGAATCTAAAGTATCTGCAATTGAGGAAAAGGAAAATCTACGAATTCTTACTATGTCTCAGCTACATGGAATTCTAACTGCTTATGAAATGAGAAAGGGAGGTCCATCGGATAGAAGAGAAGCTGCTTTCAAGGCATCAGGCAAAGGAGATTATTATGAAGCAAGTTACGTACCAGAAGAAGAAGAAGAAGAATCAAATTTTGTCAGAAATCTTCAAAGGGGTTCTGGAAGGTTCAGAGGTAAGTTACCTTTTAAATGCTTTGCTTGTGGAAGAGTAAGTCATTATGCTGCAAAATGTCCTCATAAGGATAAAGGAAAGGAACCTGCTAGATGGAACAAGAAATAGGGTGCAAATAAGAAAAGCTACTACACTCATGAAGATAGTGATGGTCTAGCAAATAGTGATGAAGATGAACGAGGTAATGAATATAAACTGTTAATGGCATTTGAAGATGATGATTATATGGATGCTATAGATGTGGATAACCTTTTTGAAGAAATTACTAGACTCAAGAGATGTATAGAAGAAAAAAATATGATCATTGATACTCTACAATTTCAAATTGATGAAAAGGAAAAACATTTTGAAAAGTTAGAAGGTGAAATTGTTGCTCTTAGAAAAGAGATTGAAAAAACAAAAGCTATTAATCTTAAGTTTGTCAAAGGATCTGAAACTATGGATGAGATTATCAATGTACAACATTCTCCTCTAAACAAGACAGGTTTGGGCTATAATGGAGAAACTTCTCAAGCATCCACTTCAAAAAGTTATCTTGATGCAGCAAAAAGGAGTGAGCAAAAGCACAATGGAGACTATCAAGTAAAGAAGGGACAAACTGCAAACAAAGGCTATCAGGGGCAATCTGTTTTAAGAGTGAACAAAAGCTACAACCAGCCACAGGTAAAGTTTTCTCAATTTTGTTCAAGAATGAATAACAGTAGAGATTACAATCACTTGGACGGTAGATTTGATAACCGCAGAAGTTTCTTCAATGGACAATGTTTTTCTTGTCATAACTTTGGTCACAAAGCAGCTCAATGTGTTGCATATAAAACAATCATGACTATAGAAGCTCAAAAACAAAGAAGTATGACCGGTATTACAAAAAGGACCTATAACAAATTTTCGGCTCTTGAAAATGAAGTTGAATGTTCTATTTGCAATAACTTTGGTCATGAAGATTCTGAATGCAGGAGCAGGTTTTAGCAGACAAAGGAACAACCCTCAAGCACCAGAACATGGAGGATAAAGGAACCACAAACAGAAAGATGTGGGATAGCCTTTTATGCAGAGGGACAGGAAAATCTATGGTACATCGACAGTGGATGTTCAAAGCATATGACAGGTGATAAAGACAAACTTGAATCATATTTTGCTTTAGAAAAGGGAAAGAAAGTTTCTTTTGGAAATGATACGCCTGCAGCTATAAAAGGAAAAGGCACTGCTCAGTTAAAGGAAAAGGTCAAAGCTGGAAATGTTTTGTATGTTGATGGGTTGAAGCATAATCT
>APFE030505359.1:0-27559 GCA_000404065.3 Pinus taeda
TTATTATATATATAAATAATAAAACCAATAATACACAAACATTTAGATATAATAAATTAATATAAATAAATAATACAAACATTTAAATATTTACAAACTCTAAATAATATATTGGTATTTAATTTAAATTTATAAAAATATCAAGGTAAATATTAAATGATCCTTATTTCATATAAGGAAAAAATATAATATAAATATCCTAAAAACATATTTATAATTAAATAATTAAAAAAAACAAAAATAAAAGACAAAAAAAATCAAAACAAAAGAAATATATTAATATAGGTTATAAATGATGTATAATTAATGTTTATAAGAGTCGTTTTTTCATTTATGTGTATGTGGGGAAGATGTTTAAAACATTGAAAAAATGTTAAATAATTCATGTGAATAAGAGTGATTTTGCCATTTGTGTGTATGTGGTGAAGATATGTAAAACATTAAAAAAAAAAATGTTAAATAATTTATGTGAATAAATGTTAAATAATTTACTATAATAAAATAATGTATTTGTGTTTGAGCATATTGAAGTTACTATAAACTAAAGATCATGAAAACCATGAGCACAAGGAACAACACAACTCAAAGGAGGGTTACAATTTAACCTTCCTAAGAGCCTTTTGAAGGGGTTGAATTCCGCTCCACAAAAAATAAAGCTTACTCCTTTTATTAGTGATAGTTTCTGTTCATTTACATTCTTTAATGGGCCCATCTAAACAACAACAACAAAAATACAAATTGTTGTAATTACAACTTTACAAAACATAAAAAGATATAATGTCTTCAAGTAAGGAGCAACTTGGTATTGATAAATTTTCTGCAACATACAACATTGAGATGATATTGTTAGTATACAAACCCTTCCTAATAGCTTGTAACATATTTAAATGCACAATTCATAAAGAATATCCATATATACATGCACATGATGATACATTAAGGAAAAAACATTAATACAATATTATTGTACAAAGCTCTACAAGTATGATATAGTTTACAAATTTAATATAATAACAATTAAATTTAAGAAAGAAGGAAGATAGCTTGCATAACCATTTGAAAGTGATTTGACTAAAGGGTATTTGAAATAATAATTAAATAATTTCATTAGAGCAAATCCAAAACTTAAGAGAATCTACAAGGAGTATCTACAAATTGAAGAGAATCTAGAGGTGCACTACAAGGAATATTTGCATAAAGAGAAATTAGTGATTTGAAATGAACTACCACATATTTGCAATGATGTGTGGAAGTGGTGTAAAATATGAACATTTTACAGTGAAGTGTGAATCTAGTAAGTAGAACAAGTATAGTTTGCAATGAAATGAGAGCGAGAATGGTAAAATTTTCTAGTAATTCATCTAAATAATAACTATTTTAATTATAAAAAAAAAAATTATGTTGAAATTATTTTACTAAAATATAAAAAAAAATTAAAAATAAAAATAAAATAAATTATAATTCCTTTACAACTGGAATGAACCAGACTCAATGACCTAATTCCTAAGTAAATAATGAAAGTACCTCATTAATGGACGGACATAGAATTACCTCCTTAATAAAAGGACCTAAAAAGGCCTGCCAGAAATCCTTGGAATGTAAACTACCTACTTTAAGGCTCAGAGGAATTCCAGTGGGTAGAAAGAAAAGAAGTTTAATGAAATCACATGGATCCTAAGCAGTAATGATCAAGATCAACTAGGCTGTATCTTTTTACGATTCCAAGAAAGTAAAGCTCACTATATGGATGACTGTAGTTTCTTTGTAATATGAGAATGTCACCTGGACTCTGAATTATTGAATTTCAGTGACACGCTGTAATTAGTTTATAGCTTGGAGTGTGGTTAAAATCTAAGCCAGTTCGTAATTAGTTTATAGCTTGGAGTGTGGTTAAAATCTAAGCCAGTTCTAATTATAGAATATTCCAAATATTATAAAATCTACCAAGCTAATACATTTTTGTAAAGGAGCTATAACATTGGACTGAAATTAAATTTGGGACTATTACTTTATAGTTTGGGCTGTGATCAAAATATGGGTAGTTTTTAATTAAAAAATATTTGAAACTTTCAAATTTTATAAAATTAAGCACCTTCCTCCCCAGAAAAAGTTTCTGGTTCTGGAGGTTCCGTGCCAACAACCTGCGTCTTACCAAGTTCAAAATTGTTGACGCCATATTTCCTTGGGGTTGACTTGGAATCAACAATCAATCACGTACAATCCATAATCAATGGATTTTGTAAGCACAGGGAAAGAAAGGTTCATGGGAATCGGTATACAGCATCAAAAACATTTTTAACTTACAGGAAGCGAAGGCAACCGACAACGTATGGTCTGAATTATTGGAGTTGCCTAGTCAGTTTAAACGCAATTACGGTGGTTGAATCGGAGGTAAGAACGACTGTTAGTTAGCCTTATAAATATATAAAAGCTCAGTCATTACCAAGGTTTTTCTTCAAGCTGTTACAAATCCCACAAACAGATTCTCTCACCATTTCGTGCGATTAAGGCTATTGGTCGGATCGAATGCAATAAAGAAATGTAAGTACTCCGTTAGGGCCAGAAAAGCAAAAATTGGTTTGGTAGTCGGCCTTATCATTCATCTAAATCTAAATTGGTTTGGCTGTGCCTCTATGACTCATGCCTAATGGTTCTATGACTAGTGACAGTACTGGTCAAGCAATTGGTTGTATGACTAGTGCCAGGCTATTCGTCTAGCTTTTGAATTGCAGAACGAATAAAGAGGGCTGGGTTTAGATCTGACTGTGTAGGATCTTGCCCTATGAAGTTTTTGGCGGTGCCTTTGTATATGCCAGGGTAAGGTTTATTTTTGGCGGTGCCTTCCTGGTTAACCTACCGGCGCCTGAGAAGCTAGTGGTTGTATTATGCAGAGAAGCTATGACTAGTGGCAGTACTGGCTATTAGTCTCGCTATGCAGAGTATGTAGCTAGCGTCTTTCCTGCCCCCTACCACGGGCATTTCTACAAGGAAATGATTATTCTGGGGTTACTTCTAGGTGTGGAGATTAACCGTACGACAAGATTATGGGTTGAAGGTTACAGGTCCTTCTGACATATCGAATGGCCTAGAAAACATAGAGGAATAG
Organism: Pinus taeda; assembly: GCA_000404065.3. Taxonomy (NCBI): domain Eukaryota; kingdom Viridiplantae; phylum Streptophyta; class Pinopsida; order Pinales; family Pinaceae; genus Pinus; species Pinus taeda. The sequence goes on from APFE030505359.1 coordinate 3,107, forward strand.
GGTAAAACATGAAGGAATATGACCTTGTTGCTGCTGGGATGGTAAGCTACATCACATTGTGCACACCTTCATATGTAGTATTTCAGATCGTACAGTATATTAATTGACCTGGAATTGGAGGTGGGATTCGCAATAATGATTTCATTTCTTTAGCCAGCGTTAACAACAACCTCAATGACCTGCATCATTCAAACATTTTTCTGCAAACATAGGAAGAAAATGGCCATTGAATAATTTACAATCAAGAAAAAACAGGGCAGTGAAATAGAATTGCATACAGAAATAGACTTTGATGGAATGCATACCATACTGAAAGAGGATCATTGATCTGCATGCATACCATACTGAAAGAGGATCATTGATCTGCATGAACCCAAAAATTGCAAACCACCCTCCTCTATCTACCAGACATGACTGACTACTGCCTCACACACACACCGACACATACCCATACTCAAACCACAGACATAAACTTACTGACCTCTGACACAAACCACACAGACCAGCACACAATCTGAACATAGATGGATAGAGGATGAAAATGCTGTAAAATGAAATTCGAAAGACATATATATAGCCATTTACCAAGTTCGTTGAACGGCTATATATTTCCAGCGCTTGCCTCATCTGGAACCGTCCGCCGGATATATGCATTTCCGGTGTGGTTTGAACGTTTGATCAACTCATCTGGAACAGTCCGCCGGATATATCTATTTCCCGTGTGGTTTGAACGTTGGAGGAGTGTAATACAAACACAATTGGCATTATGGGAGCGTAAGATGCTTCTTCATTGTCAGAGAATATAACAAACTTGCCGCTCACAAACTCACGCGCACTACTTGGATTCTACATTCAAATTGGTTTGAACGCGCCCACTACTTAGGCATACCTTACCTGTCACACACGCGTGGCACCCAAATTGGTTTGAACAGTCTATTTCCGGTGTGGTTTGAACGTTGGAGGAGTGTAATACAAGCCCAAGTTGCATATTGGGAGTCTAAGATGCTTCTTAATTGTCAGAAAAAATAACGCACAATGATGCTTCCTCTCACAAAAGCACGCCCACTCCCGTAAATTGCGCTTTCGCTATACTTCTGGATGATTCCTGTACTCACTGTTATTAGTCCCTCCTGCTACCTTCCACAACGAGGTTTTAATTGACTAATAAGAATATAAGCTAAATTATGTTACTAATCGTATAACGTAAACGGCTGGGCTTTAATAATACTTAGCAGGCATCACGCATCGAATATGAACGGCATAGTACAGACTGGATAGTGGCTCGATCTTTTAAAATTAATCAGTGATAGAAAACATCGAATGGTTACAGATATTATAATAATAGATATAATTTTGATTTTATCACGAATTATTTCATTAATAAATTATTATATTTTTGTAATATCAAGGATATTATACATTTACTCTTATAAATCCAATCTCATCAGAATCCTTTCCATCATTACCACTGTATTCTCGCAACCGTGAAATCAGGAAAATAAACTTAATTTCTCCAAATAGTGACCTTAATTTAAGGAAATTTATGTACTTTTTTAGAACAGAATTATCAACAAACTTCATGCCATTCATATCCTCACCTGTGTTAAAAATTTATTTAATTTTTATGTTTACTGATAAATCATATTTACTTTTATAAATAAATTATGAAATAAAATATAATTTATAATTAGAAAGTAAAAAATTTATATCAAATATATAATATCTTTTGCTTGCAAATTGCATTTAATGGCAGGGTTAGATCAGCCTATCTATTTGACTATTATCCTAACAGTTTGCCGTTACAAATTACAAGATTTCAATGATTGAGATCTTGGGGCAGTTGGATTAGTACTTGCCATTTTAAGCTTTGAAGCCATTTCCTTTCCAGTAACAATCCGCCCTCATATCATTATTCACTGATGCCCAATAGGTTTGCATTCAGAAGCTAAACATGTTTTTAATCTTTTTATACATTAAATTTCATATATATAATTTTATGTAAAAGTTATTTTATGGATTAATCAAATAATTTTTCAAAAATTAATTTAAAATAATTTTCATTTAAAATTCACTAATAATAAAGTGTTTGTGTTTGGTGGAAAATATTTTTATTTTAAATAATTATGTTTATATTTTTTATTTTATTTAAAGAAATTTAATTATATATATTTATCTATCAATCTATATATAGATTTTAAAATTTGATTAAAAGGGAAAAATTTAAAGTTATTAATTCATTCTTATATAAAATATTAGAACTAAAACTAAGAGGCATAACCATTGGGTAGTCACCAAATTCCATGTGATAATCACTTTTATGATCTAAGGAATCTTCAAATTTGTGAAAAACACTAAACATTAAGGTCTATGGGGGTAAAGTTTCTATCAACATTACTAGAAATTTTCAATTAATTTTACTAAGAAAACTTAAAAGCACCCTAGTCCCACTTATCTTAAATTCCTTTCAATTAAGTAATTTATTTTTCAAAAAAATATACATATAATTATCATTAAATAAACTATTATTAAATACCATAATTAGTGGGTAGTCTAAACCTTACAGATTATTGATTATCAAACCAAAAAAAAAAACATTAAATATTATAAATAGTGAGTGCTCTAAAACTTTAACGTAATTAATTATTAAACAAAAATAAAAAATAGCTATCAGTAAATAAACTATCAATAAATACTATAATTAATATCTCTAAATTTTAAATCATAATGAAAAAAAATAATAATTTAACTACCTTATATACAAACTCCACCTCCACCAGACAAGATCAATTCCTTATGCTAATACAAATAGATGCTAATTTTTAAAGTGGCCTTTTGCCAAGCCCCTAAAGCATATTCCAAGAGTGTCATAACAAATATAACAAAAAATTCTAATAGTTTCCTAACAAATATAACAAAAATCTCCCTACCATACTATGATGATAAATAATTATTAACCGTTGGAGCATGAACAACATCCTCATTACGAATATAATTATGTAAATGAGATATAGTTTTAGATTTTTATGGTGTATTTGATTGATTGAATAGTTTATAATTTTTTAATTAAGTTAGTTTGTAAATTAGTAAATGTTTATACTTATTATAATATTTGATTGTTATACATTATATGATTAAAGAAAAATAAAAATTATTTAAATTATAATTGTATTTTAATTTAATATTATTATTAATTAAAAAAACTAATATACAAGTGAATCATTTATATTTATTTATATATAAAAAATATGGCGTAAAATTCTTAATTATAAATATTTATTTTAATTTTATAATGAGAATTCTCAATATATATATAGATTTTGTTGCAATATCATAGCTCTTTAATACCATATGCTCAAAAATCATAACTCACTTAATATGACATTTGTTGATATGATGCTTTTTAGTTATTTAATTTAATTAAAAGAACATAGAAAAATCTCAACCTTTCATTTTTGTAGGCTAAGAAGAATATTTTAAAATGTTATGTCAAGGTTAAATCCCATGATATTTTTTTAAGTTAAACAGTTTAATTAAAAGAACAAAAAGAACATAAGGAAATTTCAACCCATGTCTATATGCATAATTTTAGAATATATGTGGAGGTTAAATCTGCACCATCTACATACTAATTAGTACTGATTAAATTAGAATTATAGAAACCCTATTCCAAGATAAAAATATCTTTTGGCATAATTATATTTAATCTATTTCGTAAAACATAAATTCATATAACTATTGCTCTTTAATAGTAGTTTTTAACATACTTATCAATATTAGCTTTTAATATGCATTTTTGTTGATGCTTTTGTATTCCTCTTACAATGTGCTTTCTAGGCTTTTCTTTTTGGTATATGCACAGTATCTAGCTTACCACCTTTCTTCTTAGTCTACCCCCTGCATAATATATTGCTTTAGAAGATTGTTGAACTGTGAGTCATGATGATTCACCATACCAGGTCAAATTAAATAAATACACGAGTTCATCAATGAAACTAATTTTCATCTTTTTAGATATGTGAAAGTCATGATTGGGTCTAACATCTTCTCCACGATAGATGGAATAAACAAATTAGGCAATGGGTTTATAGTTAACTGAGCCTTGGCCCAAGTGGATAAAGAATCCCACAATCTAATGGAACACGTTTAGAAAAATTCCCATAATAAGCTTAGGTGTTTTTTATTATTATAGTAGTGTAAACCTATATTAACTTTTTCTTTTCATTTATAATACAAAAGTAGAAAACTTAGTAGGGATAAATATTCATGGAAAGCCCACTAAGGCCAAAGAATATTATATCACAAACATATAATGTATGAAATATACATGGACACAGATTCTGGGGAATTTTTTTTAGAAAAGAGGTCACTCGTTTTAGGTTAAATGTTAAAAAACATGTTATAGATCATTAAATGTTTCCAATACCATAAAATCCAAGACAAAATAGATGGAGATTTGAATTAAAAAAAAAAAAAAAGATGGAATTTAAATTCCTCATTCTGGTTCAAGTTCTTCAACCTTCACTTCAAATCCAAGAATTTACTAAAATAAATGACCTCTATATAGGCTCTCTATGTAATATAAGTGTTGCTCCTGTAGAGGGTCTAGAATCGGTAACTTTAGGGGCTGTAATTTCTCGATCGATCTGGAGCATCTGACTCTCTAAAGACTCACACAATCATAAGCATCATGATCTAGCTCTCAAGCATCTGACACTTTGGGGCTTTATGGATTACTCAAGTATGCATAATGTGGATCTCAATAAACAAGGGGCTAGGTATATGTGTAACTATGTGAAGGACCGACAGTAAGGGAATGGAGAAGACATTCTTCTAATTCTATGTTCCTATCAATGCTATGGATCCCATCATTGGGTAGGAGGTGGCATCTCTCTGTTCAACTTTGAATTTAGACTAAGTTAATTTAAGTTTGAATTGTTTAAAGCCTAGAAAATAAATAGGTAGGGCCATTTATACAGGATGCATGTTTTCCCCTTTCTAAAATAAATGACTGAACCTCAAAAAATATTTATTTTTTCCTATAAGAAGAGAAGGGCCATCGACAAAGATATATGAACCCCAAAAGACAAAGAGACCATGGAAGTGTGCAAGTCAAAATGCAACTACTATTTACTTTCATGCATAATAATGATTGTGTGCAGCTTGTCACTTATGCCACAATCCTTGGTAAGAAAACTGTTTAATCATGGCTATCCCATGCTTTGAATTTTATGTTTATAGTTAGAGAATAAAATATGACCAAACAGTTTAATCTTAGCAGATCATTAGATAGGTGGCGAAAATAAAAGGAGCTCATCAGTTTGATCTGAGCCCTTGGATGATATAATGTTAGAATTAGATAGTCTACTTCGTAAAAGAAAAATGATTGATAAGGGTTTGCTAGCCTAAATGCACCCAAATAAAATGAAGAAAAAATGGTAGGGTAAGCGAATGATTAAGTAGAAGAAAGGTTGCAGAAATATCAAGTGAACACACAAAAAACACTTATGTCATGTTTAAATGTATATTTCAAATGTACATAAGCAATGAACAAAGCAAGGACATGGTTCAAAACATGGTTTATTTAACATCCCCCCAGTCATTTTACCCCCTCTACTTTCTAATTCCCCATAAATAAAGTTCTAAGCACTTAAATCCTTTAGGTCAAAGACGCTCATAGCATTTCTCTAACTTTTGGAGGGATTAGACGCTCAGCTTAATGAGTTATGGATGCAAGTATTAGAATCCCCTTCATAAACATCATCCTCCATTTCCCCTCATTATCCTAAGAAAATCCCTTTTCTTAAGGTTTAAAGACCTTTTTACCAAGGAAAACAATACCCCCCAATGTAAATCCCATTTGCACAAAAAACCCACAAAACATCCTTCTTTCCTAAGTATAAATCAAAATGCGCAATCACATACACTTTACCCCTCTTTTAGGAAAACCCACTCCACCATCGCTTTCATATGAATTAACTAAGATTATTATATAAACCCATTATAAACCTTTTCCCGTAAATAATTAAAACCCTATATAAAGTACCCTAACCCATTAGTTTTAATAAAAACTAATATAAACTACCCCTTATCCCGACATAACTTCACTTAATTTACCTAACCCCGGTAGAACCTAAGTTAATCCTGCATTGGCCTCACCTGACTCTTTAAACACATGATTAAGAGCCACTTGATCGAGTATCCCATGATAAATCCTTAAACTAATCCCAAATCACCATGATTAAATCCTTGCCCCCCCCCTCACATTCCCATTCATTCCTTTCGCACAACTTCTCCGCCCGACTACCATCAAATCACAATCACCCAAATCCAATGACCTGAAGTAATATCGGCTGCACCTGATGGATGAATGATAACCACCCGATAAAGTGGCTTTCTCTAGACCCTCGATGGCTACGTGTCAAACAATGTAAAGCATCGGGTGACCCCTCCCGAAAACCACCCGCACCACAAAGGCAGTGTGATAACCCTCCAAAACCACTTAACACATATTTCATTAAATATGGAATTAAATAGTGGATTTAGAATTTCAAAATAACCAAAAAACCCAATTCTAGTGATATCCATGTAATAATAGTTTTCCAATTCTAATGGAATATGTGTTACTTCCCCCACTTAACCAAAAAATTGTTAACTGTTCATCCAAAAGTGAAGCTGCCAAAACTAATTATTTTCTCCATAAAAGGCTGTGAAGCCCTCTTTTGCCCTTTTTTTTATGCATTCTCTTTGTAAACTCTATAAACCATTGCAATCTCTGCAAATACCGAATTTACACACAAACTACCAAGTCCACTCCAAAAGATGTTACAGACAACCCAACTGACCTTTCAGTCTATACCAGGACTATGCCAACCACTGCAGCTACCATGAACCATCATTTTTAAAGCCAATTTCATCCAATTTCAGGTATTTCACCACGAATTACCCCTTACCGATTCTAAATTTCGAAACCTTTAGCTTGTGGAGTGTTTTAATTTAAAATTTTGATTAAGAATACTGCCAAACTCAAGAGCTATTTGCCTAAACCCTCTGAAAGTCCCAAAACTTTGCTGAAAACCCCCAAATCCTAATTCAAATCCTCAAGAACTGAATTATGGATGCCCCTATCGCCATGGATGTTAGACCCATTACTATTCCACACTTAGACTTGGAACACCTTCCCCTGGCTGGCAGGGACTTCCAGATCAAAGATACCACTGCCATAGAGCTCTTGCTCAAAATTCATCACCTAATCAAAGACAAACACTTGAACCATACAGATGATATTGGCCTTTAGGAGTCCAAGTTACCCAGATACTAGTTCCCCCAAGTCCATATCTTTCCAGAAGTTCTTCATATGTGCTATGCATGCTACTTCCCTAGCCATAGATCCATAATGTCTCGTGACGAGAAGGTTCTATTCACTATCACAATTGAGTCTATTAATGAAATTTTGTAGTTCCAACCAAGGCCAAACCTAACCCCACTCTCAATTGGAGACATGTTGGACCAGTACCCCAAGATAAGCCCTTCAAGATTGGCCCAGTTCTTCCAAACCTTCATTATAGAGGAAAAACACATCCCTAAGGACCCCCTTCCATATATGTTAGCCATTTTCTCTAAATGGCAATAGAACTGTGACCATGATATCATGTGTTTTGGGTTACACCACAAGTGAATACATTGATGAAATTATTCTTGCTTTCATGTCCATTTATACCCTAGGGTAGCCTCCTACAACTACATATGACTTTGCCAAATTCATAGCTGATAGAATGCATGAGAAGTTCATAACAATAGGAAATGACAAAGTATTCAAATACTCCTCTGTATTGTACCATCTATTTTTGTATTATTAGTCGGATAAGTTTCCTTTCACTCTCTAGAAGCTTGACACTAGGGGCCAGCATAGATCTATCATTTTTTGGACCCCACTCGTCCATGAATTTGGATCACCATATACATACTCAGACTTCATAGATTATTTTATGTATCTAATCATGACTATGCTCACTGGAAATCCTCCACCTAGGATAAGTCCAGAAATAAAAAGAGTCCTCCAACTTTCCAAGCAAACCAAAGTGGGAGATTGGTACCTTTACCAAAACCACAAAAGTAAGAATATATGGTTGCCTACTTGCACCATATAAGTTGCCAAGATACCTCCCTATGAGGTTTCTTACCTTAGAATACCATAGACAAATCATCAATGCAGATGAAGTCAAGTTTTTCATTGCCAAGAAGAAGGCATATTTCAAAATCAAAGACCAATTAGGTCCCTTCATATGCAATTCTAGAGAGGCAGGGAAAGAGGCAGACCTGATCCTACAAAGAATGAATTTGTGAAGGAGTTTTGTATGGAGATATGATCCTTTAGAAGTCATTACCAAGAAGAGGCAAAAGGTCAAGCTAGCGCCTTTTATCCACCACCCCATACCAGAGATAGAGGCATATGCCAATCAAACAAATTGGGTGGAAAATACCTTAGTAGACAGAGACAACAAATGTAGATGTAGAAAATGTTTTTATTGATTTGGAAAAGCAGCTTGATAAGAGCTCACAGTAAGAGGCAAAGACTCAATCCTGTCACTAAACAGGAAAACACAAAAGAATCAGTGCAGGTGACCGCCATAGAAATAGATAGAAGTAGGACCACCACTCCTTCTTCAGACATGCAAGAACCTTCCACTTCACAAACTCAGCTATTGGAAAGGTAGATAAGTTTAGAAGTGCCTTCATGCAGTAGACTTGGTGATAAAGACTAAGACATAAAAGACAGGTATAAAGACATCAAAATGAGGAATGAGAAGCTCAAAGCCCAAACATATGCTCAATACCTAAATCTCACTTCCACAAATCAAACAAGGCTAATGTTAGCTTTTGACATCAAGGAGGGAAAGCTTCAAAGGTCCTTTCTCAAACCAACAACACAACAACCCAAGACATCTTCAAACTTCAAGAGGGTGAACTTTGAAGTATTGGCTAGGATATCCATCCCGTATACCAAATAGAATTGAATAAATGGGCTAGGGAGATGATATAGTCCACCATGATTGGTAAAGCCATAGCTGCCCATCAATTGTAAAACTCATTAACCAACATCTCATCTTAATATAAGTTCGAGAAGGCCTCCTCACAGGCCAAGGATACTAGGATCAAGTCCTTAGAGGACTTAGTGATTGAATCGGGACACGATCCCAAAGATATTAAAGCTACAGAGCAGCTTATGAAGAAGAAAAATGATGATATTGCTGCACTTAAGAAGCAATTCAAAATACCCCAACTGCAACATTCTGAAACTCTTGAAGTCTTAGAGAGCCAAACCAAACATGAGGAGTTGATGGACTTAGTCCTAAAGCTTAATGTTCAGTTAAGGGAGAAAAAAATGGAGTTGGACACTTTAATTCAATCAAAGCAAAGTGACTTGGCCACAACTTCTACAAATGTCATCCCTACAGTATCTGCAGCAGTCCCTTCCACACTAGCAACTTCACAAGCACATATACCTCCACTTGCCACAACATTGCCAATCACAACAAAATCTACAACAATAGGTGAATGAGGAGAAAAAGTAGCAAAATTAGTTAAATTCATGGAAGAAATGTCTATCCAGGCTACAAAAATGAATAGACTAAGAGAAAAGGTGGCAAGTTTAGAAACTGACTACAAACTTGCCCAACTTAAGCGAAAGGAAGAGGCACAAAAGGGCCAAAGATGAATGAAAGAATCAAAGTCATAGAGAAAGACTTAACACTGGAGAAACCCCTTGGGAAAGCCAATGAACTATTATAGGCCAATATCATTTACTATGTCGATGATATTTGGCCATCTATTCAAGTTATTTTTTATTATATAGAATTGATAAATATAGCTACAGAAGCTATCCAAAAGGTCAAAGAGGAATTAGGAGACATGCCTGAGGATGCCAATAGACTCATCCACTTCCTCAACAATAAAAATAGGTATGAGCTTCATGAGCTAGATATAGAAGATAGAATTGAGACCTTTTTGGAAATAAGGAAGGTCCTTTCCAAAAGGAACCTAATGCTTAACTTAGAAGAAAAATGCCACAAAATGCAAGTAGCCATTGATAGATTCATGGCTAACTTCCAAATTTTGAGGGAGAAAGGACTACCCAGTCCATTGGTTATCAATGAAAAACTTATGACACAACGAGACTATGATAAGAGACTTAGATAGTTGGCCAAAGAACAAGCTAGCACTTTATCATTAAAAGCCCTGCCAACAGGAAAAGTTTTGCATAATACATTTGAGAACTTTTTTTTCCTCCAACACGAGGTAAAACATTTGTTCATCACCAAGCCCAATTTTTCCAAGTATACCAAGGCTAATGAGATATACAGACAAATGATGAATGTCAAGGTACCTGATGTTGAATGGTGGGAAAAGATCACTAATTTACTATGAGAAATTTACAGTGAAAAGGTTATTGCATAGTAAAAGTAGACATCCAAGTCAACAGATGAAGACAGGTCAACATGGTTAAAGAGTATCAGTGCCAAAGAGTATCAAGTGAAAGATAAAGGTTAAAGAAGATTCCAGCATAGAAGACCACTAAAACAAGCCAACATAAAAGGCTTAAACCCAAACATAAAGCCAACAACACCACAATAAAAGGGACAACATGAAGCAGTTCAATAGCTACCTCTATCTTCTAGCAAGAAGATGTTTTGTATTTCCTAGATTAAATCTCAAGTTAGTTTGAGATATTTTGTAATAAACTTTTGTAAAAATACTTCATAAAACGAAGTATGTAGGGTGGATTCTTGTACATTTCTATAGACTTCTTGATCTAAAAATTGTAAATCTTTGGAGCATTGACTAAACCAGCAAGCTAGATTAATGAATAAAGACTAGATATTTCAAAGGATTCATGTGTTGAGTGGAGTGTAGACAAGTATTCTCTCATGTTCTATTATCTTCTTTAAAGTTTTCCATTATGTTTATCTAAATATAAATGCTATAACATGGAATAATATTTTAGAATTTCCTTAATTGCACTCTATTTTAACTGTTAGGCATTTAAATGTTTTCAACTCATATCTAAGTTAAGGAATTCTTAATTTCTCCTTAGTTTAGGTTTTCTCTCTTTAATCTATAGCAAAGGATACTTAATTTCCCTTTGTTTTCGATTACATCCTTTTCCTCATTTAAATCCCAGTTTGAGAATTCTTAATTTCTCTCTCACCTAGGTTCAAACCATTTCACCCCTTTGCTCCAAAGACCTACACTTTACTCTACTATCTTGCCCTTTGAGCATTCTCTTTAGTGATTTAATCCTAGCTCTGCTGCCCTTCTATTGACTCCATAGACCAGTGGTCCAAATACATCATTTTATCCATCTGTTTTAAGGATTCCACCATCCAAATCTACAATACAAATCAAAAACCCACCTAAACCTTCAGAACTAGCATAAAATCCCAACAAGTAAAGCTACATTACATAGAGAGAGCCCTCTTCGAGCCATAGGTTGGCTAGAGCCTATGCTTAAAAGTTGGTTTGTGGTTACCTCAACCATTTTCATTCTTGTGATAGCTTCTAGAGAAAATTCTAGGTGATAAAAGTGTCCACCAATCGACCCGCAAGCATCCTTAGTTCCCTTTCACCTCACCAACTCTACAACTCTAACCCTACATCCACCTTCATTGACCTTAATGCCGAGCCTCCATCCATCGATCCTATTTTTCCCATTGATGAAGAACAACCCTTATCCTTGTATTTAGCCTTCGAGGAGACACCTCATTCATCAGAAGAAAGCTTATCAGACCATACTGATTCACCTACTATCACTGATGAGCTAGGAGATATGGAAACTAACTCTTCTTTTGTCACTTCTCTATTTTTCCTAACACTGTCATTCCCCCACCATCAATTTCTCCTCCTCCTGCTACTACTTCACCTCATCCATCTTCTTCTACCACTTCATTCATTTATGCCGAGCAAGTGGCTAATTTATGAAAGACCCCTAACAATGTCATCGAGTGGTCTCCCTTGCCTCCCAACAACATGACCTCATTACTTTTATTCTGATCCCTATTCTTCGTAGAGTTGCACATAATAAAAAAGTTAATATATAGAGAGAATATTCATCACAAGACCAGCCATAGTTCTTAGTTGCTAGTGGCCAACCACTGCAATCGTGACTTCCACCACCATATACCATTTCAATATACACCCTTAGCATCTGGTCTTCACCACAATTGTTCCAGTTCATTCACACTTCTGTTTCTCAGTTGGAGAGTCATCTTGTTTAGGCTGAGACTTGATGTGTATATCTTCAAGCTACTTGTGAAGAATGGGAACACTAACTCCATGATGTTGCTACCATATAAACTTAGTTGTGCCTTGAGAAAGATGTAGTATAAACTCAAGTAAAGGATGTCCATTCCAAATTGCAATCAATGTGGCCTACACTTACACCTTTTGTTGAAGAGTTGCCTGAATATTTTTCCACCTATTCCCCGACCAAATGTTTCACTTTTGTTGAAGCAACATATAACTAAAGTGTTGCCCATAACCTTGCATTCTAGGATACTATCACTACTATTAGATCCATAAGAGATATTTAAGAACTAGATCACCGATAAAATTTAGGTAGTCACCTTTGTCCTAGACATTTTTCCATAGGTTATGTAGGAGTTGCAATATATGTTCAGTCAAATTTCCCACTGTAGTGGTGTTCTGGCGAAGAAGAATAAAGTTATTGATCGCTTGTGTGAGAATGTCAAGAACCTCTTCCAGCAAGCGATGATGACCTCTGATCTGATAGTGAAGACACAAATCTTGGATAAAGCCGACATATTATATGCTCATATTAATTAGTTGGAATATGTGTCACAGGGGACTAAATGTGTTCTTCATGACCTCTACCCAGAAGCACAAAGACACTTTCTCACTTTGAACACACTATCCACTCTTGTTGATCAACAACTCCAGGGAATTGTATAGTTGCAACCCATTGATCTTAGTGCACAGATAGTCGAATAATTTTCAATCAAAGTGTCTACACTATTGGACTCATGGAACTCATATGTTTCTGCATGCACAACATTTAAGGATTCATCTCTTCAAACTATTCCAAAGTTGGGTCATTCATTTGAAGGTATCGTAGCTGATCCGAGAAGAAGCCAACCTGCATAGAGTTTGGAAGCAGTTGAAACAACATAATGCCTTGAGGGTGAGACAATGGATTGTGGTGGGGGTATGTTGGGTCCTTCATTTTTAAAGGAGTAGAAGTTGTGGACGAAATTTTGGACAAAGTTGCCTAAAGAAGAGCACTAGAAAATCAAAGAGGCTGTGGAATATTTGTTTTTGGATTTACACAGTGGATAATAAGGGCGTCCACCAAAGAATATGGAGCCGATTTTGATAAGGTCAAACAAATAACCAAGGTAACAACCCCAGGTATTGTAAAACCATGGATCAAGCAAGCGAGGGACTGAAGACTAGATTAAGCGAGCGTGACTATAAAAGAAGACAAAAGGCAGTGAGAAACAAGTTAGATGATGCCACAAAGTTTAGATCATATTGCAAGCTTAGACAATGTTTTATAGTTTGGATTGCATTGCAAAGTCTTGATTTTTTTGTAATGTTTGGAACGTAAGTTGTATGAGAAAAAGACTGCTTACAGGTAGATTTGAACATGTAATGACCTGTTTTGATACTTATTTTGAATTTTAATAAATGTGCACAAGCTTGTAATGTGCTGCAAGATGCAATGGAGAGATGGTATTGTAATTGGTCTCTGATGTTTTAATAATAAAAGGAGAATGATAGTTCTACTACATGTTTAAGTATTTTTCGCCCCAGTTAAAAATTATTTGCATATAGTTACTTTCTATTAAATGTATAAGTTAAATAGATGTGAATGAATGTATAAATGGTTGTGCAAGCTCTTTAGATAGATAAATCCAGATCCCTTAGATATTTTTATGGTTGTGCCTCACCTCAGGTGAGATGCTCCTTTGATTCAAGGGAGTGAAAATGTTGACGAAGTGCTAGACTATGCAGAAACCTTTGTTGGTAACCTAGGTTGAACCTATGGTCAAACTTCAATTAAAATTTTCCACCAACAAATAATATTAGAAAATATTACAATAATCATTTTCATACATTTGTCAATATTAAAATATTTAATAAATATGTATGTAAAACTTCATAAAATTTAGCAGAAAAATTGTTATGATGAGGCAATTCTATTTTCACACAATCAAGAGGGTATCATACACCAATTTCATTTCGATCTTTGGTTGTGAAATTAAAGTTAAATATTATATTATTATATATTATTATTTATTAAAAAATTATTAATTATATTTATTATTTATTGTGTATTTTAGATTTATAAATATGTTGATATGATATTGTATAATTTGAATCTTAATAAATAGTAATATTATTATAAATAATGGAAATATTTTATAATTAAATGATAAATTAGAATAACATACATAATAAAATATTATATCACATTGTGATGTGTGAAAAGAAATGGATTATGAGGGTTTGGTTGAGTAAAATATTAAGGAAAAGTTAGCAAAACTTAATATGAGCAGGTGTAGTGTTGGGGGATATACTAAGAAAAAATCACACTGAGGGTGAGGGAGAAGGTAGGGGGAGATGTTAGGGAAACTTAATATGAGGGGACTGTGTGGGTGGTGGCAAATGTTAGGGAAAATGTAATATGGGGTGAATATGGGGTTGCAGTTGATATTAGAGAAAATTCATAATGAGGTTGAATATGAGGGGATATATTAAGAAAAGCTTAATATTAGGAGGCTATGGTGGAAGGGAAGATATTGAAGAAAATGTATTAACTTTTCCCTAATATATACTCCAACCTCCTACAATTTTCTCTAAAATATCCCTTCAACTCCACACCTTTATTAAGAAAATAATATCTCCCCTAACCTTCACTTAATAGGTTTTCCTTAATATGTCTCTCTCTCACCGCATATTATGTTTTCCCCAACATATTCCCTCAACTTCACTCTTCTAATTAATACCCACCACCACTTCCAAACTTATTATGAGGGTAATAGTTTTTCCTTCATATATTTGTTACCGGGAATAGTGTCCACTCAGATGCTGCTATTCCCACTAAGACTGGTAGCTATCTTAGAAACAAACAAGTAAAGTCTACTTTCATTTTCCTTTATGAAAATAGATAAGAGTGGAACAAAGGAGACCAACTGTAGTCTTGCGCTTGATTTCCTTGTTTGATTCCTCTCCTTCCTGATAGAGCTTTGCCACTTCTTCTTCCTGTGCCCAGCTTCAAAGAGCACCTGTGGAATCACAACAACATACTACTATCGAAGAACAAAGATCTATATTCATAAATAACATGGGACCAAATATGTGTTAACCATAGAAATGCATATATAAGTAAACGTACAAGAATATGGAGGAAAACTTGAATAGCTTTATTAAGATCAAAAGTAGCAAGAGGATCAAAACCATATGTTTTGACCTAGCATCATCCTCCAGCAAGAAAGCCCTTCTTCACCTCAAGTAAAGCTTAGATCACCCAACGTTATGAAGTTACACCAGAAAACAAACAACACTTCTCTACAAGGTACAAGATTCCAGCCTCTGGATCTCTTTGATGAGGGATCCATATATAGATGATTGTAGGGAGGTGAGTCATCTTCTAGGCTCTTGATTAGTGTCCTCTGATAGTTCCTGATTCCACTTGGAGAATGATGATCTCTTACTCATCCCTGGTCAAAAATAGAGAGGCAAGTATGAGAGGGGAAGCTTTTGGAAGATTCCATGATCTTCCACCTCGCAATTTGGCCCTGCCATTTGTCCATTCCTGACCATCGCACCCTACAGAGGGGCCATTCAGTATGCATCGCACCTTGTACACTGGGAAAGTGATATGCATCGCACCCTCTGCACTGGGTATTCAATATGGTCTAGTTTTGACCATTTTTGAGCAGTTTTTAGTGGAGAACTTATGGGAGATGATGTTATCATCTAACCTTGTTCCTTTTGGCAGTGAAGCAACACTTTTAGGGACTTAGGAGCCCTCAGTTTATGGACATTTACGATTGGGGTTGAAGTGCCCAAAAATGGCTATAACAGTTTCCCCCTAAAGCATGAGGTTGTTAATCTTTTGATGTTGGGTGAAATGCTTTACCATGAGGATCCAAAGTTTTTTCGAGCTGGGAGGTGACTTGTAATAAGATACAATACAATACATTATCTTTACAACATTTTTTCATGATCTAGCTGAGGCGGGTATTCCCATGCTCAACGTTATAAATTCATTTTCATGTACATAGGACAGACAATCGTCTGTGTGGCAGATTGATGATTTGGACTCATCATCCTTTGATTTGGATGATCATCTATTCGACAATGATGTACATTTGATGTCTTTATATTCCTGAAAATATCGCAGCCCAGATGGATGAAACTAGATCCGGGGTCTTCAAAACTCATTCAATCTTCACTCGAAGTACATGTCGATCCATGTGAAAAATGTTTTGGAGTCGAACATGGAAAGACATTGCCTGATTACTAGCCAATGATGTGAATTGTTAACAGGCACGAGAGGAATCACCAATAATGACAATGTCCCTCAAGGTACTACAGTACAATTCATGTGGTGTGAAAAAGGACTTGGCATCAAACACCACGCAAAATCTCTCGGTCGAAGGCCATTAATGTGAACCTGTCACCAAAAGTGAGAAACTTGCCATTGAGGCATGCAAGCTTCAAATTACTGAAAGGGTTGTCCCTAGGTCATGTTCTTGGATAATGAGCTGATGTCGACAAGAAGTGACCCATCGTAGGAGGGCCTTAATGAATCCCACATCTATGACGTGGAAAGAAGCAAATGATTTTGGAGTTGAAAACGATTTGACGATACAGGGTTCAAGGTGGCAGTGATGAAAGAATGGAGCATGAGTGTATTGCAGATGGATGGTGTGATAGACCAATGGTGATGACCAGTGAACGGAACAACCCAACCCGGCTTGGATGCAGAAGGAAAGTGTCATGTTCAAGAGCGACTTGCTACCAATAAAGCTTTTTCAAGTTTTCCTCCCAATTTTCCCCAGTCATTGCTGAATAGTAACTCTTTATTTTTGTCAAGCTTGAGGAGGATAACATATGCTTGTTCTATAATCTGCCCTTTGGGCGAACCTGTCGCTATATTTTAGCGAGCCTAGCGACAGTGAAACTCGTTCTCGTCCATTTGGACGAGTTTGTCACTATTTAGTTTTAACGAGTTTAACAACAAAGATAACTCGGTCCTTTTCAATTTTAGAGAGTCTGAAAGGGACGAAAAGGAGATTCCAAAGATTCTTTTTCATCATATAATCCCTTAAGTCTGAAAAAGCGTAAAATAATACAAAAGGGATGAATTTTCGATAGTTTTAACGAGCCGAACAAGACAAGCGCTTGATCTTTTTGTGTAATAATCCCTTAGGTCCAAAAAGATTAAAATCTATAGGAGGGATAACACTTCTGATGAATTTAATGAGCCGAAGAGGCTAATCGCTCGACAATATTTTCATATTTTACGAGTTAGTTGAAAAGAGCTTAAAGGAGACTCATTTTCAAGGAATGAGTGATGATTTTGGGTAGCAGCTGATTCCAGGTAAGGTTTGGAATTTTCCAATCACGGTAGTGTCACAAGGATGGCTAATAGAATCACTCTTCGCAAATGTTCCTCGAATGGGTAAACAATCATATGGAGGTGAATGATCGGCTAAAAACAGAGTGGAGGTGATGATGGGAACACGACCAAGGCTCAAAAGCTGGTGATAAGGCATTCACAATGGTTATTTATCAGTTCATTTTTTAATGAGCTTAAACTTTGGGGGAAACATTTGCTCATGACTTATGTTTATTTTTTAATGAGCTTGAACTATGCGCTAAAACTGCTCATGATAATGGTCATTGAGTCCTTGATTCACCATTAACATTTTGTTCTTTCAAAGATTGTACTACCTGTTCATTTGCTTCATCAAACCGATTAGAAATGAAAACATATGCTTAATAAATGAGTTAAGAACACTAATATTTTACTCGAATTACGTGAATGGTAAATTAAAATTGACTTTTACCTCTCATCCTACCATTTCATTTGAACTTGGTTTGTTGGAGCTCTGGAGGTGCTTTCCCCCCCAATTTTTACCAGCTAATTCTGGGAGATTCTGTGGACAATTCCTGACACCGTTTGGACTAGGTAGGAGCTAAACTTGTGCTCTTCAATTGCATTCTTTTCTTTTTGAATTCTGAGCCTATTTCCTTGCTCTGTTGAGCCTCTAGGGTTTCAACAACTCACCCTGGCACCATCGCACCCTTCCTTAATCGAAAGGTGCGATGCATACTAGTCTTCTCACTGACTAGTCAGTATGCATCACTCCCAGTACACTTACTGGGGTGCGATGGGCGCAAGGAGGAAACTTTTTGCACAGTTTTCTCATAGATTTTTGGGTGTTTTTTACCAAATGAAGATCCTAACTCTTCTCTTGTTTGTTTTTCAGTGATTCATCAGAGCAAAATGGTTGTTACATGGTGAGAATGCGAGCATGAAGAAGAGGACACTGTTACTTTACATGACCCAAGCACAGTAGCTGCATTGCAAAACTGTGGCTTGTTGAAGTTTTTCCGTATCTCTAGCATGAGGCAACAAATCAACTTGTTGCAATATTTCCTCAATGCCTGGGATCCTATCAACCAGGTGATCCAGATTAGGGGCAAATCGATCCCCTTGACTATCATGGACATCTATTTTCTAACCGGTTTATCGAGGCATGGTGCCCCTTTCTCATTATCGGGCTCTGCCCGTGGGGGTGAGTCTGTGAGGGAGTATATTCGCCGGCACGGTAGAGAGGGATCTCAGCCAGGTACGGACGGCAAGATCAATATCCAAGATGTCATTGACCGGCCCTTGCAGACCATTCTGTTCACTTTTGCTAGACTGGTTGGCAGTTCTACTCTTCACATAACTAATAGGTCTTACATGCACTATGCTTTGGAATGCCTTGAACCGAAGGTGTTCAACTAGTGTGATGCAGTACTCTCTGTGATGAAAAAACAACTGACCAAGGTGAAAAGCGAAAGATCGAAGAACTTCGGCTATGGTTCTATTTTGACCGCTTTCACTTTGGAGAGAATCCCACTGATGCAGCCGCAGTACATCTCACTTGGCCTACCTCCATCGACTGAACCACGAATGCAGAGATGGGTTGAACTCATGTCTTAGCATGCTAGCCAGCCTCAGATTTCTTTTTCTGATACTTTCTTCGAGTGGTTCGATCGTCAGGAGATGGTCTATGCCAAGTTTCCATATGCTGGCATGGATTTCCGGGGTAACCCTGATTTGGTGCTACCGGCCGGCGAGCAGTGGGGTGCTATGGGTAAGTCCTCTGACCATATCTCTGTTCATTGTTCTTTATAATTTTCTTATGTTTTCTTGACCAAGACTAATCAAAACTCATGTGCTCATGCAGATATTGGACCAGTTCGAGTGGCAGTACACCAGAGAGACCCAACGGCCACTCTAGCAGGAGAGGCTGTGGGGAGGGCCATCCTTCGCGACCTTGATGTGGTCGAGACTCTTTTAGCACTACAGGACCAGATCGAGGGTCTTACCCTTGGTATCCCGAATGTGAGTACCGACGAGCTGCCTTTGCAGTTGCAGCGACATACTACTGGAGTGTCGAGTCGATGGACTAGGCTTTTACGCATGATTGTACAGGTGGTGACTTGTTATCACCAGCATCATTAGACTAGGGTGCTCCCTAGCATATTGAGTTTTGGGTCATTTGACCGATTTTTTCTTGGTTACAGAACATTATGTATAAACTATAAAAAGTTATGTATATATTCTTTTTTTATTTTCGGAGCTTTATTTTGGTTAAGTTACATTATCCTGCTGCATATATTGATGTGATGCTTCTTTTTATAAATGTCGCAAATGTCTATCTAACACATTATTTGCCAATGAGTCTGTCAATGTGTTTAAACTTCTGGAAATATGTTGATACTTAATGAAATCAAACTGTCTTTCCAAAATTATGACTCCTAGGAACATGCAATAGATAGCTGGATTCCGTACAGAATAGATGCCGGTGAGTTGTAGAATGACGAGTTGTGAGTCTAGCTAATGACAAGTCGGCATATGCCATGTGTGATGGCATCAGAGAGGAGTTCTATTAATGCTCTATATTTAGCGATATTGTTCGTTGCCCGACCAATACATACCCCTCTGAAACTTACTAACTTACCGTTGGGATTGAAAATTTCCCATGCCATAGAGGACAGGTTCCGCGAGCTATGACTCACTCCATCGACATATCCAACGAATGATTCCAATAGGTTTGACATCTACAATGAATGCAAAATGTGGATTACCTAACCAAAATATTTTCTCTTAGCGAAAACAAAAATGTAACAAAAGCATGAGGATTACTACACGAAATTAAGCATAGTAACGCTTGAGGTACAACTTCTTGCGAGGTTGCGCCAGTGGAATCCCATCATAGTCCATCAACTTGTAGGCTCCGTTTGCTAATACATGTTTAACAATATAAGGACCCATCCATAACGATTTGAATTTCCCTGCTCCTAACTTGTCGGGTTCCTGGTCGTAAAGTAAGACCAGGTCACCTTCTTAGAAGACGTGAGGTTTGACATTTTTGTCGAATTGTGCTTTGACTCGTTTCTTATGAGCTGCATCATGACTAGTTTCATCCAATTGGATTAGTTCCATGAAACGAGCCTCTTCTTCTGAGGTTCCGGGGAGAAGGCCGACTGCGAGTTTGAGGGACGAAATTTCACATTGAACAGGTAAGATTACTTCCAGACTGTACACAAGTTGAAAAGTCGTAAACCCGGTCGCATTTCTTACTGATGTCCAGTATGCCCACAAGGTCGAGTACAGGATCAGGTGCCAATCCCGTTTATGGAATTCGATCATTCTTTGCAGCATGCGCTTTAGGACCATGTTGATCGCCTCAACCTATCCATTAGCTTGCAGATAGTATGGAGTAGAGTTGTCGTGGGACAGTCCTAATTAGGCAGCCAACTCAACCATCATGTGATTGCGAAAATGCAATATGTGATCTATGACTATGGATTGTGGAACGTCGAATCTAGAGACTACGAGATTAAAAAAGAAAAGGGTAGCCGTTTTTCCACTGTTGTTTAATGTAGGCATCACCTCGACCCATTTGTTAAAATAGTATACCGCGACTATGATATACCCATGCCTCCCAGCCGAGGTGGGGTTACATGTCATGAAATCTATGCCCCATTTGGCGAATGGCCCAACATCAACTACTAGTTGCAGCGGTGCGGGTGGTCTTTTGGTTTTGCTATTGAAAATTTGGCAAGTATGGCAACTTCTAACTGTGGTTATGCAATCTTTGAACATTGTTGGCCAGAAGTATTCTGCTCGCAAAACACGCATTTGTGCGGATTGAGTCGTATCTTGTAGTATCAGAAACGTAGAAATATCACTCTCAAATGTTGCAGATGATCGGTCTGCTTTCGCGAATGAGCTCGAAGATCCTCGAGATATGGTTGAACGATGTTCTTGATGTCATGGAAAGCATAGTTCATTGCTCTCTGAAAAGTTGCCCCTGCATTCTTTAAACCAAAGGGTAGCTTACGATATGCGAATGTGCCCCACAGACAAATGAATGTAGTCTTTGACTGGTCCTATGGGTGGATATTTATTTTATTATACCCGGAAAATCCATCCATAAATGAAAAGATTTCGCATCCGACGCATTCATCAATTATCTAGTCAATAAAGGGTCTAGCGTAGTTGTCTTTCAGACAAGCTTGATTTACATCCCTGTAATCGACGCACACTCTAATCATTCCTTGTCTTTTCATCACAGGAAAAATATTCAATACCCAATCGGTCAAAGGAATGGGGTAAATAAAACCAGCATGGAGGAGTTTTTCAACTTCTACCTACCGTAGCCGTTGTCATACCGGTTTGACATCTGGATATATCTTAATTTCATGTTCAACTATGCTCGAGTCAATACCTAGCATTTTGTCGTATGACCAAGCAAAGACCTCTGTAAACTCACGAAAGAGAGCACTATATATTTCCAGTTTTGAAGAAGAACAAGATTTGCCAACATGAATATTCTCTACAAAATCTGTTTTGGTTGAGATATTATGGTAGTAGTCTCTTCGATATTGGATAGGTTTCTCTTGGAATCCACCGTATTTACAGTATCTGTCAGAAAGTCAAATATTGAAGGATGGTATAGGTTGCTAGAATTATCTTCTTTCCAGTTCAGAAGATGGGAACGATGGTGGTAATCTTCCCATGGTGCCCCATCAATCATCATCGATTAAATGATTCCTTCGTCTGTAGAATGTACTTGTGACCAAGGATCTGAAGGGGTGCCATATTCCTTAGACCTATCTATCCAAACACTTGATGAGCGTTGATGCGGGTTTGCCTCCCATGCTGAAAACATTCATTGCTATAATATTTCCAGTGAGGTTAGAGGAAATACCTACAGATGATCCTTTTTAACATTTTCTTATGATATCTTTTGAACTGAAGATATCATATTGCAGGTTCCTACATTAGCCACTTATGCCAAATTGGTTGGAGGTAGTAGGGTAAAAGTTACCATTAATGTGGGGTTTTTTAGTAGGCCTATTCTGATATTGTGAAGCGTGCTAGGGCTTCCATGGATCATCGGAATGCTTCCCGTACTTGTGAACTATTGGGCAGAAAAGTTTGGTCGTCGATGATTGTAATTCCTCCTTGGGAAGGAAATGCAATTTTCCTAAAGTAGGTCGACACAACGGCTGCCATGGCGTATATCCAGGGTCTTCCCAGTAGGATGTTGTAATCGAGGTTTCTGTCGATGACTTCAACATCAATTTCTATTGTTTTGCCCCCCAGTTCGACTTGCAAGTTACTTAATATTCCATACAGGGTGTATGTTTGTCCATCAAATGCTTTTAATGTCATCGACAATTGCGACAAGGATGGAGACCCTAGATTTTTCCAGCAACTCATCGACATGATACATGTGGATGCCTCCTCATCAATAATCGTTCTATGAAAAATTTTGTTGAGGGCTTTCACTTGAATGAGGAAAGCTAGTTGAGCTGGTAAGTGAGGGTCATATCCTTTGTGATTGAAAGATACAAGATTGGAATCTGTTGGGTCAATCCCACCTATTGCTGATAATAAAGCCTTCTTTTGGGAGGGGTAATTTTGCAGTACCTCAAAAGTCGACATCACAGAGGGCGATCCTCCACTATATTATAGTGTTGTGCTGCTCGGGCACAAGGATTAAACGTTGATTTGTATACTACTCCCTTTGGCAATTTTATTGTTAATTCAGGAATGATGGGTAGCACAACTTCGGTCGAAGTTGTTGGTGAACTACTAGGTTGATCATTATCCTTGTTGTTCAATTTCTGTGGATTCCCATAATATTTACTCCTTGCCAATATGAGAGCATCATTCAGTTGCTTCGAAACTGACAACAATAGCAGTTGGGACAGGGAAGCATTTTCGCTAGCAACCAGATTTGTTCCTGGGTTTGGAAACGGATCAATCAATACAGCCTAGGTTTTTGAATTTTTGAAGGATTTTCTAAGTTCATCTTTATATGGACATTCTTTGGTCCAGTGATCCTTGTCACATATATGACATGGAGTTTTTGGTTTCCTATCCCCATAAGGGTTTGTAGAAGATTTTCTAGGAGATGAGTTCTCCTGGTTTTTCTTCTTCCCTTGTTTTTTCTTCTTGCCTCCTGGTTGCTTGGGTTCTTTACCTTTGTTTGTTGACATGGCATTTACTTCTGAGGCTAGAATTTCCTCATTTTCATTTTGACTCGAAACCGTCCGGGCCTTTTTCGATGTAGCCTTTATGGTTTTAGTGCTTGTCGTACCTATCATGCCATTACCGGCATGAGAGTCTTTGTTTGATTTAGGAGGCGAAGGAACGAAAAATTCTGGTCTAGGAGCATCAAGGATTTTATCGTAGAGCGTGCCAGAATGAGTATAAATCAAGTCTAGATATTGTGCACGAGCAATAAATTGCTCTTCAGTGACAACTCCTCCCTTTGCCACATCTTCTGTAATAGCAGGTAATAGAGACTTAATAAACCATTCAGCCAATAGCTGATCAGGAACATACGTTTTTACCATTCTATGAAGACATCGCCATTCATGAATATGATCAGATATGTGAGTGGCCGTCGTTTGTTGGAAATTGGTAAGTAGCTCAGTTCCTATTTTGTATCTTATGGGTAACTCAAAATGGGTTAAAAAGGTTGTGTCTAGGGTACTTTAGTTATCAAACGAAGCTCTAGGCAATTCAGTATACCACTTTGCTGCCAGACTAGTTAGCTTCGTTGAAAGAGGCGAAGCCTGATCAAATCATCATTGAGAGTGTTTGATGAACACCATAGATGAAAGGTCATT
>APFE030505366.1:0-18563 GCA_000404065.3 Pinus taeda
AAGGAACTCAAAGCTACCATACCTTGTTACGATCGCGGTCTTCTTCTCGTCTCCTTCAGCAATCCGCACTTGATAGTAACCATGCCTCAAGTCTAGCTTGCAAAACACTCGGGCTTTCGCAAGCTTGTCGAAGCAATCAGCAGCCAATGGCAAAGGATACCTGTTTCTCACCGTCTGCTTGTTCAATGCACGGTAGTCACATCACATCCTTAGCTCATTGCTATCCTTCTTTCGCTGGAATAATACCGGAGCTCCATATGGGGACCTTGAAGGTCTAATGAACCCTGCATCAGCTAATGCCTTTAGTTGTTGTTTCAACTCCTCCAACTCAGGCCCTGATAAACGATAAGGTGCTTTAGCCGGGGGTTCCTTCCCTGGTTCTAGCTCAATGCTATGGTCCACCGCACGCCTTGGTGGAAGCTTCTTCAGAAGCTCATCAGGCATCAAATCTGCATACTCGGCAAGCACATCAGAAATCTCAGCTGAAATAGGCGTCCCCACTTCATCACCTTCGACTCCCTTGAACATCACCGCATATGTCTCCATATCTGATTCCTTCATGGCTCTTTCCAAACTTAGTGCAGAGACATGCTGCACCTTGACTTTCCTCCTTTGTCTATGTGTGGGCAAAGTCCAAGTTCGTGTCTATCCAACCAGCACCACCTCATCACAGAAGGGGACAACAATAGCCTTGTTGCCCTTCAAGAAATCCTGTCCAAGTATTACGTCGAAGTCGTTCATCTCCATCACTGTGAAGTCCAACTGACCCATCCAGTCTCCTATCTGCACCGACACTTCGTGTGCCAAACCCGTCACCTTGGCCTTAGAGTTCACTGCCTTGACCTCCATGTTGGATGGAAGGATCATCAGTCCAAAAGCTCTAGCCAACCGTGTCGTCATGAAGTTATGGGTGGCCCCTGTGTCCACAAGAGCTTGAGTGGTCTTTCCACGGACCATCAAGTCTACGAAACCCAGACTATTCATCCACGATTTCTCCATAACCTGCATACATTTCCGTTCTCGCCGTTTATCATCAAGCCTCTTCAACCCTTAATCAGCTTCGACCGCAGCTTCAACCACCTGTGACAGGTGGTATCAGAGCATACACAGCGAAGTACAGGTGGAATCAAGCAGATATCCTGGTTGACAGAGGAGTGGCTGTGGAGACAGGTTCTTGCAGGGAAAGAGGTTGATGAAACACTCTAAGTGTGACATCAAGGACTTGGGTTGCAGGTGAGACCAGTGCATGGTCGAAACTTGGTTACAAAGGCTAAGGAGGTTAGCAATGGCTGAATCACATGCCGGGTCTACTCGTAGCCCCATGGATACTTTTGACTTGATGCAGAAAGCGATAGAAAGGGTGGATTTCTTAGAGGCTCACTTTGGAGAAAAGTTTGACCTTGTTGTATAAGAACAAAAGGCATTCTTGAAGATGAAAGATGAGCTCGATGAACTCCAAACTCAGCATGAGTACATTGATCTGATGTGTACACAACTCGAATACAAGGTCAAGGACGTGGAAGCTTCAAGGGACCAGGGTCTAGCAGAGATCATGAACTTGAAGAAAGCTCTTGACAATGCCAAGGATGAAATAGCGGTGTTGAAGAAGGCCGTGAGGCATGGCTCAGGTGGAGGAGTGCCTCATGTCAAGGTCAAGGAAATGGATTCGTTCGATGGTACAAGGAGTGTAAAAACACTTGGTAACTTCTTGTCGGACATGGAGCAATACTTGGAGAGATTGGGTCTATCCGATGATGAGACCAAGGTCAAAGTTGCAGCTCAATTCCTTACAAAAGATGCCAAGATGTGGTGGAGAAGGAGGATGGACCAGGTTGCAAATGGAAGTGCTACCGACATCACTTCTTGGGATGACATGAAAGGAGCCTTGCAGGCCCATTTTAGTCCTCAGGATGAAACATGGGAAGCTAGGATGAAGATTAAATTTATAAAGCAAACCAGGAACCTTTAGACTTATCAAAGGGAGTTTGCAAGTGCTGTCCTTGAGTTACCTGACATGGCGGAGAGAGATAAGGTATTCAATTTCATTATTTGATTGAAGCCTTGGGCTTGCAATGAGGTGAAGAGACAAAGGATCAAGACACTTGAAGAAGCCTTTGCTGCAGTTGATAGGTTGGTTGAACATTATGATGAGACTTCTGATGATAAGAAGAAGAAGTCCGATAAACCGAAAGAGAAGAAGAAGGAAGAGACTTCGAAGTCTGATGATTCGAAGGGAAAGAAACCTTTGAAGTGTTGGATTTGTGCAGGGCCACATACGGTGAAGAATTGTCCCTCTAAACCGAAGCTAGCTGCCATAGCACAATCTAGTACGAAAGATGAAGGTGCTTCTGTGGGGATGATGCAGGTACTTAGCACTGCTGCTGCTACAGAGGTGCTCTCTCGGAGGGATCTCGAGAGGAATCAGTTGGAGTATGTCCGGATGAAAGTGGGAGGTGCTGATATACTCACTATGGTAGATAGTGGGGCTTCTCACAATTTCATGGGAGAAGATACTGCAAGGAAAGTTGGGCTGAAATATGTTCCTATCAAGGCACATATGAAGACGGTGAACTCTCCTCCGAATGAAGTTTTGGGTGTGGCTGAACAAGTGGACACTACACTTGGTGATTGGACCGGGAAGGTGGACTTCACCATTGCGAGGATTGATGACTATGAAGCTGTACTTGGGATGGAATTTATGAAACAATATGATGCGATGATCGTTCCACACTTGAAGAAGTTGTACATCTATGATGGAAGGGAAGATGTACCCATAGGTGTGCCTACCTTTAGGGTCACTATACCGAATCATGAAGTAGCAACAATGCAGGTGAGGAGTGATGGAGATATGGAGGATGTATGTAAGTGTTTGTCCAAGGCAGAGACAAAACTTACCGAGCAGTCCTTAGTCATCAAGTCACTTTCAGATAGCATCTTGGACTTGACAAGAAGGCTAGAAGTGATTGAGGATGAAGAGGATGAACCATATATGAGACCTGGTGAAGACTGGGTGACCTACATGCAGAGATTGGAGGTTGAAGATCCTGATAGGTGGATTGAACTAATTAGTGAGGGGGAGCCTACAAGCTCTCACCCCTCTACATCTTCTTAGATTGACAAGAAGATGGGGCTCATTGTTAGCTGCTCATGGCAATGAGTCCCCTAAGCAGTGGAGCAGGTTATGATGGTGCAGGGATGGCTTGGCATCAAGCATCATGACATGTTGCAGATGGATGGAGATTACTTCATGGACCTGAGCATGGACTATTCTGATGGAGTTCATGATGTGGTAGATGTTTTGGGAAATGACTGATGATGACATGGGGATGTTCACTCTCATTGTTTGGGCGTGATGGTTGGACTGATCACCCGACTAGTTCAGACATGGGGTCGCGAAGTGTACAGAGATGTGTTGACATTAGGAGGAGTATCATGACAGCTGAGCACTTGGAAGACATGGAGCTATTGTGTTGATGGGGTCTCATAGCAGATGAGCACATTGGACATATGATGGAGGAAGGTGTTTTCTTAAAACACTTGACTTGACACTTGATAAGTGTTCTCCTTGAGCACTTGATGGTTGATGACATGATGGTGGACATATTGTTGCAGTGGATATGCAGCTTGGTGATTGAAAGGATCAGCCTTTCATGGTGGATGGCAGCATGGGGACATTGTAGCAGTTGGCCAAGGAACATGGACATTGATGACTTAGTGGCAATTAGTCACTTGGTGGAGGTACGATGGATGCTTTGAGTTGGGATGTTGTTGAGGACGACAACGACTTCAGGTGGAGGAGGATGTACCGCCCTAGGGAAGTCACCAACAACGCGACGGGCGCACGACGAGTTGAGGCGCCCCGGGCACGCGTTGGGCGACCCGGGTGGGCGCGCACGGTGGGTTGGCGACCGGGCGGGCGCGCGTAGGCGGGCGCGCATGGTGAGGTACACAACCGGGCGGAGGTAAACATGGACACGCACGACGAGCTGGAGACCGGGCGGACGCACATAGGCGGGGGCACACGGTGGAACGGGCGATCGGGCGGAGGTAACGACAGCGCTCAGGCGAGGTTGAACGGGCGCGGGTGAACGCCGCCCGCCCATTGGGTGAGACGAACGGGTGAGGGCGTGGCGACCCGCCCGCCGTGGGCAAAGGCAAACGCGTTGGCGGAAGGCAATGTTGGCATGCACAGATGGGAGGGTGTGCACGGGCAGCGTGCACGCCAGGTAGTCGGATGGCGCGGGCAGACAACACGAAACAACAAACGAAAAATAGCGAAGTGGGAAGTATAACATGACAGCGCAGGTGTTATATGTTATGACTGTTATGCGTTGGCCGCGGGAGTTTATACGCCGAGTATGGAGAGCATATGGCGGTGCAGGCTGACCATAACATATGGTGAATTGAGGGTTTCGTGTATGGTGGTTGGGGCGTCGACCATGGGGCTACGCCCAACCCAACCACACGTTAAGACTTGTATAAATACGATGTGCGGAAGGAACATTTGGACATCGATCATTCGGTGAGGAAACACTTAGAAGTGCGCATCTCTATCTACGCACAAGGTAAATGCGCAGCATGAGTGCATAGCTCATGCGCATTTGTGATGGGCGCAATTAACTCGGTTGGTGGTAGATTGTATGGGATGTGACTCGGTCAAATTACACAGAATTCGTGCAGGTTATATTGAGCGTCTCGGTGGCCGGTTGGTGGCACCCGCTAACTTGTAATTGTTGCAGGTTCTCATGTATTATAAAAAGTGACTAAGTGTTGGCTTGATCTTGCAAGCACACTAGTCGATTGTAATATTGAAATTCTGATATTTTATATATTATCGAGCAGACTGTTCGAGAGTTGCCCCTCCCTTTATATCGTGCAATTATTGTTTATATTGTTGTTGATAATGATTAAGTATGGGTGGTCATTGATATAAAGGATTAATGCATTTTAACTTAGTTGAGAAACACAAACTAAGTGTCGGTTGTGAATTAGGCGTAGTTCTCACACTTGAGTATTGTTAAAAAGAAAAAGTGGGGTGGTGCCGCACACCGCCGGCACGGTTGGAAGACTATCGCAGGGCTGGGGGCGTGATAGGTAGTATCAGAGCATACACACCGAATTGTAGGTGGAATCAAGCAGATATCCTGGTTGACAAAGGAGTGGCCGTGGAGACAGGTTCTTGCAGGGAAAGAGGTTGATGAAACACTCTAAGTGTGACATCAAGGACTTAGGTTGCAGGTGAAGCCGGTGCATGGTCGAAACTCGATTACAAAGGCAGAGAAGGTTAGCAATGGCTGAATTACAGGCCGGGTCTAATCGTAGCCCCGTGGACACTTTTGACTTGATGCAGAAAGTGGTCGAAAGGGTGGATTTCTTGGAGGCTCATTTTGGGGAAAAGTTTGACCTTGTTGTAGAAGAACAAAAGGCATTCTTGAAGATGAAAGATGAGCTCGATGAACTCCGAACTCAGCATGAGTACACTGATTTGATGTGTACACAACTCGAATACAAGGTCAAGGACGTGGAAGCTTCAAGGGACCAGGGTCTAGCAGAGATCATGAACTTGAAGAAAGCTCTTGACGAAGCCAAGGACGAGATAGCGGTGTTGAAGAAGGCCATGAGGCATGGCTTAGGTGGAGGAGTGCCTCATGTCAAAGTCAAAGAACTGGATTCGTTCGATGGTACAAGGAGTGCAAAAACACTTGGTAACTTCTTGTGGGACATGGAGCAATACTTGGAAAGATTGGGTCTATCCGATGATGAGATCAAGGTCAAAGTTGCAGCTCAATTCCTTACAAAAGATGCCAAGATGTGGTGGAGAAGAAGGATGGACCAGGTTGCAAATGGAAGTGCTACCGACATCACTTCTTGGGATGACATGAAAGGAGCCTTGCAGGCCCATTTTAGTCCTCAGGACGAGACATGGGAAGCTAGGATGAAGATTAAATTTATAAAGCAAACCGGGAACCTTCAGACTTATCAAAGGGAATTTGCAAGTGCTTTCCTTGAGTTACCTGACATGGCGGAGAGAGATAAGGTATTCAATTTCATTATTGGATTGAAGCCTTGGGCATGCAATGAGGTGAAGAGACAAACGATCAGGACACTTGAAGAAGCCTTTGCTACAGTTGATAGGCTGGTTGAACATTATGATGAGACTTCTGATGACAGAAAGAAGAAGTCCGATAAGCCGAAAGACAAGAAGAAGGAAGAAACTTTGAAGTCTGATGATTCGAAGGGAAAGAAACCTTTGAAGTGTTGGATTTGTGCATGGCCACATACGGTGAAGAATTGTCCCTCTAAACCGAAGTTGGCTGCCATAGCACAATCTAGTGCGAAGGACGAAAGTGCTTCTGTAGGGATGATGCAGGTACTTAGCACTGCTGCTGCTACAGAGGTGCTCTCTCGGAAGGATCCCGAGAGGAATCAGTTGGAGTATGTCCGGATGAAAGTGGGAGGTGCTGATATACTCACTATGGTAGATAGTGGGGCTTCTCACAATTTCATGGGAGAAGATACTGCAAGGAAAGTTGGACTGAAATATGTACCTATCAAGGCACATATGAAGACGGTGAACTCTCCTCCGAATGAAGTTTTGGGTGTGGCTGAACAAGTGGACACTACACTTGGTGATTGGACCGGGAAGGTGGACTTCACCATTGTGAGGATTGATGACTATGAAGCTGTACTTGGGATGGAATTTATGAAGCAATATGATGCGATGATCGTTCCACACTTGAAGAAGTTGTACATCTATGATGGAAGGGAAGATGTACCCATAGGTGTGCCTACCTTTGGAGTCACTAGACCAAACCATGAAGTGGCAACAATGCAAGCGAGGAGTGATGGAGATATGGAGGATGTGTGTAAGCGTTCCAAGACAGAGACAAAACTTACCGAGCAGTCCTTAGTCATCAAGTCACTTTCAGATAGCATCTTGGACTTGACAAGAAGGCTAGAGGTGATTGAGGATGAAGAGGATGAACCATATATGAGACCAGGTGAAGACCGGGTGACCTACATGCAGAGATTGGAGGTTGAAGATCCTGATAGGTGGATCGAACTGATTAGTGAGGGGGAGCCTACAAGCTCTCACCCCTCTACATCTTCTTAGAGAGACAAGAAGATGGGGCTCATTGTTAGCTGCTCATGACAATGAGTCCCCTAAGCAGTGGAGCAGGTTATGATGGTGCAGGGATGGCTTGACATCAAGCATCATGACATGTTGCATATGGATGGAGATTACTTCATGGACCTGAGCATGGACTATTCTGATGGAGTTCAGGATGTGGCAGATGTTTTGGGAAATGATTGATGATGACATGGGGATGTTCACTCTCATTGTTTGGGCGTGATGGTTGGACTGATCACCCGACTAGTTCAGACATGGGGTCACGAAGTGTACAGAGATGTGTTGACATTAGGAGGAGTATCATGACAGCTGAGCACTTGGAACACATGGAGCTATTGTGTTGATGAGGTCTCATAACAGATGAGCACATTAGACACATGATGGAGGAAGGTGTTTCCTTGAAACACTTGACTTGACACTTGATAAGTGTTCTCTTTTCAGCACTTGATGATTGATGGCATGATGATGGACAGATTGTTGCAGTGGATATGCAGCTTGGTGAGTGAAAGGCTCAGCCTTTCATGGTGGATGGCAGCATGGAGGCATTGTAGCAGTTGGTCGATGATCATGGGCATTGACGACTTAGTGGCAATTAGTCACTTGGTGGAGGTACGATGGATGCTTGGAGTTGGGATGTTGTCGAGGACGACAACGACTTCAAGTGGAGGAGGATGTACCGCCCTAGGGAAGTCACCAACAACGCGAAGGGCGCACGACGAGTTGAGGCACCCCGGGCACGCATTGGGCGACCCGGGCGGGCGCGCACGGTGGGTTGGCAGCCGGGCGGGCGTGCACGGTGAGGCACACAACCGGGCGGAGGTAAACGTGGACACGCACGACGAGCTGGAGACCGGGCGGGCGCACGTAAGGGGCGCGCACGGTGGAACGGGCGATCGGGCGGAGGTAACGACAGCGCTCAGGCGAGGTTGAACGGGCGCGGGTGAACGCCGCCCGCCCATTGGGTGAGACGAACGGGTGAGGGCGTGGCGACCCGCCCGCCGTGGGCAAAGGCAAACGCGTTGGCGGAAGGCAATGTTGGCATGCACAGATGGGAGGGTGTGCACGGGCAGCGTGCACGCCAGGTAGTCGGATGGCGCGGGCAGACAACACGAAACAACAAACGAAAAATAGCGAAGTGGGAAGTATAACATGACAGCGCAGGTGTTATATGTTATGACTGTTATGCGTTGGCCGCGGGAGTTTATACGCCGAGTATGGAGAGCATATGGCGGTGCAGGCTGACCATAACATATGGTGAATTGAGGGTTTCGTGTATGGTGGTTGGGGCGTCGACCATGGGGCTACGCCCAACCCAACCACACGTTAAGACTTGTATAAATACGATGTGCGGAAGGAACATTTGGACATCGATCATTCGGTGAGGAAACACTTAGAAGTGCGCATCTCTATCTACGCACAAGGTAAATGCGCAGCATGAGTGCATAGCTCATGCGCATTTGTGATGGGCGCAATTAACTCGGTTGGTGGTAGATTGTATGGGATGTGACTCGGTCAAATTACACAGAATTCGTGCAGGTTATATTGAGCGTCTCGGTGGCCGGTTGGTGGCACCCGCTAACTTGTAATTGTTGCAGGTTCTCATGTATTATAAAAAGTGACTAAGTGTTGGCTTGATCTTGCAAGCACACTAGTCGATTGTAATATTGAAATTCTGATATTTTATATATTATCGAGCAGACTGTTCGAGAGTTGCCCCTCCCTTTATATCGTGCAATTATTGTTTATATTGTTGTTGATAATGATTAAGTATGGGTGGTCATTGATATAAAGGATTAATGCATTTTAACTTAGTTGAGAAACACAAACTAAGTGTCGGTTGTGAATTAGGCGTAGTTCTCACACTTGAGTATTGTTAAAAAGAAAAAGTGGGGTGGTGCCGCACACCGCCGGCACGGTTGGAAGACTATCGCAGGGCTGGGGGCGTGATAGGTAGTATCAGAGCATACACACCGAATTGTAGGTGGAATCAAGCAGATATCCTGGTTGACAAAGGAGTGGCCGTGGAGACAGGTTCTTGCAGGGAAAGAGGTTGATGAAACACTCTAAGTGTGACATCAAGGACTTAGGTTGCAGGTGAAGCCGGTGCATGGTCGAAACTCGATTACAAAGGCAGAGAAGGTTAGCAATGGCTGAATTACAGGCCGGGTCTAATCGTAGCCCCGTGGACACTTTTGACTTGATGCAGAAAGTGGTCGAAAGGGTGGATTTCTTGGAGGCTCATTTTGGGGAAAAGTTTGACCTTGTTGTAGAAGAACAAAAGGCATTCTTGAAGATGAAAGATGAGCTCGATGAACTCCGAACTCAGCATGAGTACACTGATTTGATGTGTACACAACTCGAATACAAGGTCAAGGACGTGGAAGCTTCAAGGGACCAGGGTCTAGCAGAGATCATGAACTTGAAGAAAGCTCTTGACGAAGCCAAGGACGAGATAGCGGTGTTGAAGAAGGCCATGAGGCATGGCTTAGGTGGAGGAGTGCCTCATGTCAAAGTCAAAGAACTGGATTCGTTCGATGGTACAAGGAGTGCAAAAACACTTGGTAACTTCTTGTGGGACATGGAGCAATACTTGGAAAGATTGGGTCTATCCGATGATGAGATCAAGGTCAAAGTTGCAGCTCAATTCCTTACAAAAGATGCCAAGATGTGGTGGAGAAGAAGGATGGACCAGGTTGCAAATGGAAGTGCTACCGACATCACTTCTTGGGATGACATGAAAGGAGCCTTGCAGGCCCATTTTAGTCCTCAGGACGAGACATGGGAAGCTAGGATGAAGATTAAATTTATAAAGCAAACCGGGAACCTTCAGACTTATCAAAGGGAATTTGCAAGTGCTTTCCTTGAGTTACCTGACATGGCGGAGAGAGATAAGGTATTCAATTTCATTATTGGATTGAAGCCTTGGGCATGCAATGAGGTGAAGAGACAAACGATCAGGACACTTGAAGAAGCCTTTGCTACAGTTGATAGGCTGGTTGAACATTATGATGAGACTTCTGATGACAGAAAGAAGAAGTCCGATAAGCCGAAAGACAAGAAGAAGGAAGAAACTTTGAAGTCTGATGATTCGAAGGGAAAGAAACCTTTGAAGTGTTGGATTTGTGCATGGCCACATACGGTGAAGAATTGTCCCTCTAAACCGAAGTTGGCTGCCATAGCACAATCTAGTGCGAAGGACGAAAGTGCTTCTGTAGGGATGATGCAGGTACTTAGCACTGCTGCTGCTACAGAGGTGCTCTCTCGGAAGGATCCCGAGAGGAATCAGTTGGAGTATGTCCGGATGAAAGTGGGAGGTGCTGATATACTCACTATGGTAGATAGTGGGGCTTCTCACAATTTCATGGGAGAAGATACTGCAAGGAAAGTTGGACTGAAATATGTACCTATCAAGGCACATATGAAGACGGTGAACTCTCCTCCGAATGAAGTTTTGGGTGTGGCTGAACAAGTGGACACTACACTTGGTGATTGGACCGGGAAGGTGGACTTCACCATTGTGAGGATTGATGACTATGAAGCCGTACTTGGGATGGAATTTAGGAAGCAATATGATGCGATGATCGTTCCACACTTGAAGAAGTTGTACATCTATGATGGAAGGGAAGATGTACCCATAGGTGTGCCTACCTTTGGGGTCACTAAGCCGAATCATGAGGTGGCAACAATGCAGGTGAGGAGTGATGGAGATATGGAGGATGTGTGTAAGCGTTTGTCCAAGGCAGAGACAAAACTTACCGAGCAATCCTTAGTCATCAAGTCACTTTCAGATAGCATCTTGGACTTGACAAGAACGCTAGAAGTGATTGAAGATGAAGAGGATGAACCATATATGAGACCAGGTGAAGACCGGGTGACCTACTTGCAGAGATTGGAGATTGAAGATCCTGATAGGTGGATCGAGCTGATTAGTGAGGGGGAGCCTACAAGCTCTCACCCCTCTACATCTTCTTAGATTGACAAGGAGATGGGGCTCATTGTTAGCTGCTCATGAAAATGAGTCCCCTAAACATTGGAGCAGGTTATGATGATGCAGGGATGGCTTGGCATCAAGCATCATGACATGTTGCAGATAGATGGAGATTACTTCATGGACCTGAGCATGGACTATTCTGATGGAGTTCAGGATGTGGCAGATGTTTTGGGAAATGACTGATGATGACATGGGGATGTTCACTCTCATTGTTTGGGCGTGATGGTTTGACTGATCACCCGACTAGTTCACACATGGGGTCGCGAAGTGTACAGAGATGTGTTGACATTAGAAGGAGTATCATGACAGCTGAGTAGTTGGAACACATGGAGCTATTGTGTTGATGAGGTCTCATAGCAGATGAGAGCATTGGACACATGATGGAGGAAGGTGTTTCCTTGAAACACTTGACTTGAGCACTTGATGATTGATGACATGATGGTGGACATTGTTGCGATGGATATGTAGCTTGGTGATTGAAAGGATCAGCGTTTCATGGTGGATGGCAGCATGGAGACATTGTGGCAGTTAGCCGATGATCATGGACATTGATGACTTAGTGGCAATTAGTCACTTGGAGGAGGTACGATGGACGCTTGGAGTTGGGATGTTGTCGAGGACGACAACGACTTCAGGTGGAGGAGGATGTACCGCCCTAGGGAAGTCACCAACAACGCGACGGGCGCACGACGAGTTGAGGCGCCCCGGGCACGCGTTGGGCGACCCGGGCGGGCGCGCACGGTGGGTTGGCAGCCGGGCGGGCGTGCACGGTGAGGCACACAACCGGGCGGAGGTAAACGTGGACACGCACGACGAGCTGGAGACCGGGCGGGCGCATGTAGGCGGGCACGCACGGTGGAATGGGCGATCGGGCGGAGGTAACGACAGCGTGCAGGCGAGGTTGAACGGGCGCGGGTGAACGCCGTCCGCCCGTTGGGTGAGACGAACGGGTGAGGGCGTCGCGACCCGCCCGCCGTGGGCAAAGGCAAACACGTTGGTGGAAGGCAGTGTTGGCACGCACAGATGGGCGGGTGTGCACGGGTAGCGTGCACGCCGGGTAGTCGGATGGCGCGGGCAGACAACACGAAACAACAAACGACGAACAGCAAACGAAAAACAACGAAATGCGAAGTATAACATGACAGCGCAGGTGTTATATGTTATGACTGTTATGCGTTGGCCGCGGGAGCTTATACGCCGAGTATGGAGAGTGTATGGCGGTGCAGGTCGACCATAACATATGGTGAATTGGGGGTTTCGTGTATGGCGGTTGGGGCGTCGGCCATGGGGCTACGCCCAACCCAACCACACGTTAAGACTTGTATAAATACGATGTGCAGATGAAACATTTGGACATCGATCATTCGGTGAGGAAACACTTAGAAGTGCGCATCTCTATCTATGCACAAGGTAGATGCGCAGCATGAGCGCATAGCTCATGCGCATTTGTGGTGGGCGCAATTAACTCGGTTGGTGGTAGATTGTATGGGATGTGACTCGGTCGAATTACGTAGAATTCGTGCAGGTTCCATTGAGCGTCTTGGTGGCCAATTGGTGGCACCCGCTCACTTGTAATTGTTGCAAGTTCTCATGTATTATAAAAAGTGACTAAGTGTTGGCTTGATCTTGCAAGCACAGTAGTCGATTGTAATATTGAAATTCTGATATTTTATATATTATCGGACAGACTGATCGGGAGTTGCCCCTCCCTTTATATCGTGCAATTATTGTTTATATTGTTGTTGATAATGATTAAGTATGGGTGGTCATTGATATAAAGGATTAATGCGTTTTAACTTAGTTGAGAAACACAAACTAAGTATCGGTTGTGAATTAGGCGTAGTCCTCACACTTGAGTATTGTTAAAAAGAAAAAGTGGGGTGGTGCCGCACAACGCCGGCACCGTTGGAAGACTACTGCAAGGCTGGGGGCGTGACAATAGGAAACACAGTACCATAGATTGATGTAATAGAAGGTTAAGCTAATTGAAGACAAGCGGATTTAATTCAAAGAGACTTCTTAGAATTTCGGTGGCGTAGGTATCTAATATAATGCATTACGAGAAATTCGCTCCATCCTGTAGCATATAGTTTTGTAGATCGAAAGGT
The DNA here is from genome assembly GCA_000404065.3 of Pinus taeda. Lineage (NCBI taxonomy): Eukaryota > Viridiplantae > Streptophyta > Pinopsida > Pinales > Pinaceae > Pinus > Pinus taeda. The sequence continues at coordinate 13,232 of APFE030505366.1, forward strand.
AATCTCTACTTTTATTCAATCGAAATTAAGTAACGACTAATTTTGAACCTAATTTGAAATTTATCGTGCCTGACAAGTGAAAACTTAACGATGGCCATTTGCTTTTCATGTGTCTCTTTTCATGAATAAAGGTAAACATTGAAGTGGCCATCTTTCAAATTTTAAGAATAAAGGTAAACATTGAAGTGGCCATCTTTCAAATGAGGTATAACCGTTTATTGGTATCTATGGGATTGAAATGGGATTGAAATTGTGTTTGGGTTTAAGTGATTTTGAGAATCCACACATTGAATTAAGTTTAATTTAGGATAAATTTTAAATTGGAAAATGAAAACATATAGAAATTCTATTTTATTTCCATATTTTTTTTTGCATTTCCAAATTACAATTTATAAGTTAATTTGTTCTTCAAAATATGTTAGTTAATTTAAAAAATATTATTAAATATTTAAGATTAAAGCCAAGTAATTTAAAAGTTAATTCTTTGCACTATTTCATGTGGATTTTTATGTAAAATATGAAATAGCTTTTCTAAATTTCATCAATACAAATTTTCTCAGATTATAATGATTACTCATATTTCATCTAATTATATATAGAAAAATAAGATTCATATTTCATCTAATACAAATTTTCTCAGATTATAATGATTACTCATATTTCATCTAATTATATATAGAAAAATAAGATTCATATTTCATCTAATTATATATCGAAAAATAAAATCAGTAACATTTATGTGAAAATTTATTTGTTCATATTGTTAACAAAATAGAAAACAATACAGATTTTTTACCTCATAACTAATTTTGAAAATGCTTTTCATGTTGTTTATGTCTTATTCTCCTTTAAAAAACAATAATCTTTCCATGAAGGAACTTAAACAAAAATAAGTGTTATAACTAAGAAAAAGACAATGCCTAATTCCACTTGTATTCTCCTCAACCCACTCCCACTTTCCACTGATAAACAATGCCTAACTCCACTTGTCTTCGGCTGAACCCACTCTCACTTTGACCACTGCAATATAGATTTTGAAGAAAGAAAGAAAAAATTATCTAAAAATGATATCTTCATATTTTGAAAAATATGATTTTCAATCCCTACTCACATTCATCAACATTTCAAACAGCTTAAAACCCTTAGAAATTAGAAATTAATAAAATTATAAATTAATAGATATGAAACTAGAAAAGAGCCACAAACCAACTACAATGAAGCAGAGCAACACCGAGCAAACAAAAAAAGTTGACCAGAACGAACACTGAGCAAACAACAAAATTGATGTACTTGGATACAACCAAGTTAATGTGAAACTTGGAAAGCAAAATTGACGCAAACCTGACATTGAGGGAACTAGGAGAGCAAAATATGATCCATAGGGATTGAAATCTTGATTCAGAATGAATCGAAAATGTTAGACAAATTCCACCATTCAATCAACTAATGATATTTACAACAATATTGTGACATTATAAATATAGCCTTGATAATAACCTATAAATATATATTATAAATTGTGAAAATATTTTATGCAACAGGATTTCGGTTTGAAGGTTTTAAAATTTTGATACAGTGATAGATAGATGTGAATATTTTCTATCCGCATGTCAAATACGAGAGCTAGGAGGTAAAAAGCATGTTACAACCCGTCAAATTGCAAGCCAGCCTAAGACTTTGCTCAGCATGTTCATCCTGGAGAGTACGGGATGCAGAGGTCCCTGAGAGTGGGCAAACCCGGCAACCAGCAGGCAGATGATGTAGGCCTGAAATCTGACGTTCTACAGAACACTATTTGGCGAAGGAAAAATCAGGTAAAAAAAAAATTGAAACCGTAAATTTGACTTCTAGATATTTAATTCGCCTATCATATGTACTCATGAGCAATTTAGAGAGAGTTAATGAGTGATTACAGAGTTAAAGTCATACAATCTGATTAGTTGTAGCATTTATTTTTTATAGTAATTTTTTTGTGTGGATTAGTTAGCAGTGAGATTTTTACAGAGATAAAAAGTAATACCGAGAGAGATTGGAGTAGTAATATTTTCTCAAATATTATTGATATACATTTTATAAACAATTTTTTGGTATTATTAGACTAGTGAATTATTGTCTTGGTTTATTTTAAAAATAATAATGGTTATAAAAAATTTACAATAATAACACAAAATAATTCTCTAATTATTATAGAAAATTGTATATAATAGTTAAAATAAGTTAATTACTTCGGCAGGAGGAGTTGGCTAAAATTAGAGAGTCACTTAACTCAAAAGTATCAAGTCTAATTAAGTCATAATCTAATTAAGTGGTCAGCTAACTCAATGTTAAGTGTTGAGTGTTGAGCATTGAGTCAAGTCTAGTTAAGTCAGTTGAATTAAGTATGTGGTTGTATGTTAAAATATTTTAGATGAGTAGCTAGTCAAAAAGTGGACTCTAGTGAAGTCATAGTCGAATTAAGTGTGTGGTTGCATGCCAAGATATTTTAGAAGAGTTGTTAGTTGAAAAGTTAAATACCCTTCACCGGGTTCATCGTAATAATCAAGTTTCGTGTGATGAACAGAAGGCTTTGTGTGATGAATAGAACAGCCACAACTCGTGTGTTTTGTGTGTGAATTTGTGTTTAAGCCCCTCTGCGTTTCCAACAAATAATTCATTTAACTCAAAATCACCTGTAAAAATCATGTCATCAACATATAAGCAAACAATCAAAATTACACATTTACCATTGTGTACAAGGTAGGCTCAATGATGCTTTTGCAAAATCCATTCTTGATCATGTGGTTGTAGAGTCTGCTATACCAAGCTCTAGGTGCTTGCTTCAACCTGTAAACTTTATCTTCTTTACCTTTAACTTCATATCCCGGAGGCTTTTCTTCCTCTTGAATGGAATTCTATAAAAGTGATTTCACATCCATCTGATATATTTTCGACTTGTTCTTAGCGACTAAAATTCTAGAAGGATAATTTCATATCCATTTTATATACTTTCCACTTATTCTAAATTGCTGTAGCTAACACTACTCTTATACCATCCTAACTTTTACTATCATAAATTTATATTAAATACATTCACAGAGATGAAAAACAAATAATTATTATCAAATTTGAATTTGAAATTCCACACCTAGGTATAAGATATACATGGACAAAAAGAAAAAAGAAAATAAAAAAATTACAAAGGGAACAGAGAGAGTGATTTTGCGCAGAAACGTATTGAACAGTGACAAAGCTGGCTGAACGCATCATAAAAGCTGCTATTCTGACACCGTTTTAGCAGATTTTAGGGGAGAAGTATTATATATATAGAGCTAGATAAGTACATCGTCGGAGGACTCACCCGAGACATGGAGGAAAAGGATTAAAGTGAAGATTAGAGGTGGATGATCGATCTAAGAGCAGAAGAGCAGGCGGAACAGAGTTGAATTACGCGTGTAAAATGAGATCAGATGTACGAACTTCTGGGCATGTGGAAATAGAATGTTTTCTGTTTCGCAATCTGGGATTATTTTGCTTCCCATCTACAAAAGGATAAGGAAACACACAGGCTATAGATTGATGTAATGGAAGGTTAACCATTTAATTCAAATGGACTTCTTAGAATTCCGGTACCTAAGTGTCTGGTATTAAGGTTTAGATGAATCAAACATTCGTAGCAATCCGCTCCACTATCTAGATTATAGGTTTATATATTGAAAGATAGCCATTACTTTTATTCAATGAGAAATTAAGTGATGACTAATTTTGAACCTTTTAAAACACGAGCTACAACGTGAATTTTCAAATTTATCCTCGTAAGTGGAAATTTAATGATGGCAATTTGCTTTTTATGTATGGCTTTCTATTTTTGTGATATTATATGTAATGTTTTAAAAATAAAGGTAAGAATGGAAGTATCCATGTTTAAAATAAAGCATAATAGTTCAGGTTAAGTTTCATTAAATTTTTCCTAACTATTGTTTATAATTACGGAAGTGAACTGTAGTCATTTTCTTAATTTCTAGAAACCAATTGCAGTAATTTCCTTAAATTATGGAAATCTTGTTGGAGCTTCTGAAGTGGTCCATTACTCTATCTGGAGTTCTCTACCATGATCTGTGGAACACCTGACACATACCCAACAGAAGCTTGATGGAAGCTTGACTATATATTTTTATGTTTGGTCCCCAAGCTTGCATCTCAATCTCCTTCAGTTTTACACCATCAAGTTCAGAGAGAAAAGTTGGGAAGTGCCTTCAAATTTTCTGTAGTGATTTTTCTTCTCTCATAGCTTGATGAACTGGAGCGCTCTCTGCTTGGGCACCTATCTCTTCTCATAACAGTTTTACGATTGTCCAGTGCCAAATAAGATTTGAGAACAATCTGTTTAGTCCCTCTTTTATACTGTTTAGTTTGACAAATCATTTATGTACGCTTTGCTTATGGTTGATAAGTAATTTTGAATATTTGAGAAGACAATAACGAGCTTTCCCTGCAGCATGAAGCTCTTTAAGTTTTAGTGTGTGCATCAGCTCATAAGGAGTTTTCTCGAAAATCAATTGTCCACTCAGTCCGCTGTATAATTCGAATACAACCTTACGAATGGTTGTTGTAAAAGGGTAGAGATTAATACTCAGAACATCAACGCCAATTTCATATGGAGATCTAAACAGTCAAGCTTTCAGTTTAGACTGTGCATCGTTAAAAGCCGCCACTGGACGTGTTCAGATATCCAACAGTTTTGAAGCAGCAACAAATTAGGGTAGCTAGAGTTACAGACAATCTTGTTTTTTATTTGAATCAGAGTGCATCAATGGGCAGAGGTATTTTTCTTGGGCATTAAGTTTTAACTCCGCATTAAAGAATCATATTTTTGCTTTCATTTGGTATCAGAGCCTTAATTTATCTCTGCCTTGATGTGTGCAAATTTACAACGATGCTTTAATTTTATTTTATCTTGTGAGGAATTATTGCCATAATACTGATATTTATTGGAGTTTTTACTCATACTATGTCACTTATAGTTCTGGTTATATTAGTGCTGAGTCATATGGAGTTTATTTAAAATCTCATTTTGAGATATTCTTTTCACCAAATATGGTTTTTGACTCTCATTAAAAAATAAAAAATAAAAAAAATAAAAAATGTTTATAATTTATAACTAAATTTTGAAGTAATTGTTTTCACTTTCCATATTTTTTAAATGTTTCATATTAAACTGTGTATACGCCATTTCACGTAGCATGAAATGTGAAGTCTTGTGTATATTCTTGTTTAGGCAATTTATAAGAAATAATGTCTAGTGATCCATATAATTTTAATTGATTAGAGAATAGCCACAACATCTCTAATTAAA